>JAKWJA010002491.1:36423702-36700578 GCA_027704765.1 Solanum habrochaites | reverse complement strand
CAGAAAGTTTAATGCAGTCAACTACTGATAACACCACACCTCCAAACGATGAGTGTTATTATGAGGAGATTCCTATGGCAGTAAATGAACAGATGGGGTTTCGACCATCGCCCAAGGCTGCAAAATTCAGGATAATATGGCGCCAAGGTCAAGGGAACCAAGGTCGGACTATGGTAACTACAAGCGTGAGGGTCATTATGTCAGAGATGGAACAACAATTGGCGACAACAACTTCAACATGAGTAACTATGTATAGAAACGACCGGAGTGGACTCCTATGTTCCGCCTCAAAATCAAAAAAGTGAAGTTACTCCTAGGGATTGTGGTGTATATGTCACGAGTTGAGATATTTGCATAAAATGATTAGGAGGTTCGATGCTATTGTATGAGCACAATAAAGAGTTGGAATGATTTAGCAAGGGTATTGGGCAAAAATTATACCCATACCAATATCAATTAAGCAACTTGATTTACAATTGGCCCCAATTATCTGCAAACTGTGAATACAGGAAACCGGGCCACTCTTCCTAAGAAACCTGTTCCAAAGTCCGAAAATGATGGACATTGTATGGCAATTACTACTCGCGGTGGTAAGCAAACCATTGATCCACCTATGCCATCTGATGAGAATAAGGTGCCAACAAATCTGATAAGGGTAGAAGTATGCTGAATTAGAGGATATAACACTGCAAAAGATGATGAAGTGCCTAAAAGGGTAACTCCTATGGCCTAGGCCACCACCCCCATTTCCTCATATATTATTGAAAAAGACCGAGGTTGGTAAATCCGCGTTTTATATAACAATGTTGAAGCCCACGTTCTATCATGTCCCTTTGATAGAAGCTTTAGAACAAATGCCCGTTACGCCAAATTTATGAAAGATTTGGTTACAAAGAAACGATCGGTGCCACTTTTGGAGGTGATGATAAATGCCAGCATTGTAGTGCTATTGCTACAAAGATCTCTGTCCAAAAGACGAAGTATCCGGGTGCATTTACTATTCCTTGTACCATCGGGCTATTACATTTTGTGAAAGCATTATGTGATCTGGGGGCAAGAATAAATCTCATGCCCCGCTCGATTACAAGAGTTGGTTTGGGTGGACCCAAAGCCCCACTGCGATTCGTCTACTGATTGCTGATCGAACAGTAAAAAGGACCTATAGGGAACTCCCACGATGTGCTAGTAAAGTTGAGTCATTCCATATTTCCAGTTCAATTTTGTTATCGTGATTGCGAGGTTCGATTTTGAATGCCCATTATTTTGGGAGGCCAATTCCTTGCTACGGGATAGAGACTTGGTAGACATGGAAAAGGGACCAATGAAATTTCGATGAACATGAGGAAGTGACCTTTATGTTTTGTAGGTCATGAGGCAGAGTGGTGAGGCTCACAATCGGTATCTTCTATATCCTACCGTACAAACATGGGTGAAGAGAGGATAGGTGGGGGTACATTTGAGACACAAATAGAAGAACTCTAGGTTCGAAGCATTAGGCCGGCATTGATAATGAACTTTGATAGCGATTGCATTGAATAGTCATTAGTTCCATTGTCGCGGCTCTTGACCGAGGTGATTTTCGGTTTTTAACTGAAGAAATTTGAGCTTGATATGAAAGATTCGGCGAGTCCCCACCCCGCGAAACCATCTATAGAGGAACTCCAAAAGTTAAATTAAAAGCTCTCCCACCTCATCTTAGGTATGAATTCTTAGGAAATGGTGACACTTTAAAATACCGTAATCCATTGCATCAGACTTGGATGCAACAACAGGTTCAGAGTTTGGTGAAGGTACTAAAAAGATGCAAAAGACCATTGGGGTGGACCATTGCGGACATATTGGGATCCCTCCTGGTATTTGCTCTCATAAACATCCAAAACTCATGCCTGATCCTAGCAAGTATTGAGCACCATAGACGCTTGAATCCTCCTATGCAAGAGGTTGTTGAAAAAGGAAATTATCAAAGTGGTTGATGCTGGAGTAATCTATCCAATCGCCGATAGTAGTTGGGTATGCCTTGTTCAGTGTGTACCTAAGAACGGGGTAATGACTATGGTCCCCAACGAAAAGAATGACCTATTCTCATGAGACCGTTTTTTTACTTATGAGGGTGTGTATGGATTATGTAAACTGAACTCATGGACGTGAAAAGACCATTTTCCCATGCCCTTCATGGATCAATGTTGGATAGACTTCCGGAAAATGGTGGTATTGTTTTCTTGATGGGTATTCGTGGTATAAATCAGATTTCTATTGCACCCAAGAAGATCAAGAGAAAACCACTTTCACTTCACTTGTCCATATGGGACTTTTTTGGCGTTCAGAAGAATGCATTTGGTTGTGGCCAATGCCCCGCAAACCTTGCCGAGAATTTATAAATGTCAATATTTTCGACATGGTGGAGATACTATAGATTTTTTAGGATTATTTTTCGGTGTGTGTGATTCTTCGATCGGTGCTTAACCAATTTCCTGAGGTCATTCTTAGAGATGTGAAGACTGCAATTTGTTGGTACTAACTGGGAAAAGTTTCAATTCATGGTGAAGAGGGTATTGTGTTAGGTCATCGCATTCAGAAAAGTGCACTAAGGTTGATGAGCTAAAGTCGATGTAATAGAGAGACTGCCCCCCACCAATTCTCTGTGAAAGGTGTGAGAACTTTCTGGGCATGCCGGTTTTTTAACCGAATATTCATCAAAGACTTTTCAAGATTGCACCCCATGTTGTGTCAAACTGCTGTGGGAGAAAATATTGTAATTTGTTTGATGAATCTTGTCTTAAGGCATTCGCCTGTGACCCAAGAAAAATGGTATCTGCGCCATCAATTATTTCCCGGATTGGAGTGCAGTCCATTTGAGGTAATGTGCGATTGCTAGTGGGGGGGTAGCTGTTGGTGTAGTAGCTCGGGGACAGAGGAAAAAACAAAATCCTCACCCCATCTACTATGCTAGTAACGCCTAAATGAAGCTCATAAGAACTATTACAGTGACTGAGAAAGAACTCTTAGCAAGTAGTGTTTGCGTTGTGAGAAATTTTCGCATTCCTATTTACTAGGAACTAGCGTTATAGTGCACTGCCATATCAGCATTGAGATATTTGATGTCGAATAAAGGACGCAACCAAGGCCTGTTCGTTGGGTGATTACTGCTGCAAAGAATTTGACTTTGAAGTCTGGGATATAAAGGGACTGAAAATCAAGTGGCTGATCATCTTGTCTCGTCTAGAGGATGAAGCGAGAGAGAGTTTAGGGGATTAAGACTGACATTGATGACCCGTTCCCCGATGACCATGTATTGGCTGCTTCACAGACTTAATTCTCTGTTCGCAGATTTTGCGACTATCTGGCTAGTGATTTGTTTTCATCAGAGACTTGTGCCTTTCATCAGGAAAAAGTTCATGTAACGATGTTGAAGAGTTTCTTTTTTTTTTTTTTTTTTTGGATGAAACCATACTTGTTAGGAGTTGTGCCGACGGGCTTATTCTTCGTTGTGTGCCAGAATTTGAAATTTGAGTGTGGTTGGAGGCATGCATTCTTCACATGTGGCGGACAATCACAGTGGTATCCGAACCGCGCACAAGATATTCGCAATGTGCTACTATTGGCCAACTCTTCATCAGATGCTCAGGTTTGCTACAGCATGTGACAAATGTGAACGTGATTCTGGTATTCAATAAATCAAGAGTCTTCCCCTCTAAAAAACCTAAAACCCCATTCTTCTGATTGAAGTTATTTGATGTGTGTGGTTATTGACTTTATGGGGCCCTTGGGTGAGTTCTCATGGGATAAGTACATTCTAGTAGGCAGTTGATTATGTATCTAAAGGGGTCGAAGCGCCAACACCTCGCAAACAATGAGGGCAGAGTGTCACTGCATTTTTGATAAAAGAATATATCTCTCATTTTGGCACTCCCAAGGGCTATTAAGTGATAGGGGGCTCCCACTTCTGCAACATATTATCACAAAGGGTTATTGGTAGAATATGGGGTTTCGCCATAATTGTCCACTCCTTACAACCGCTCCCAACTAGTGGGGAAAGTTTTAAGTGTCGCATCGAAGATCAAACCTATATTGTCCAAAACAGTGAACGCTAGTGAACGGATTGGTCAAGGAGGCTTGATGATGCCTTTGGGCCTACCGGACAGCATATAAGACTCCCATTGGTATGTCCTCCATAACCAACTTTGTATATGGGAAAGCTTTTCATCTACCGTTGAGTTAGAGCATAAAGCTCATGTGGGCTATGAAGCAGTTAAAATGGATTGGAGCGAAGCTCCGAGCACCTGTTAAATGGGTTGAATGAACTTGATGAATTTCGCCTTTGAAAGCCCTATGAAAGTTCAGCCCTATATACAAAGAAAAGATGAAGAAGTACCATTACACAAATTGAAAAACGAGATTTATGGTTTGGGGATTGGTGGTCTTTTATTCAATTCATTGCGCTTGTTCCCAGGCAAACTCAAGAATCCAAATGGACTGGCTTACACGGTTCCCAACTATTCCCTCATGAAGCAGTTGAGTTGGAAACCAAGGATGGCGTGCGTTTCCAGGTGTACTGGACACGCATAAAATCTATCGTCCGGGCATGCTGAATCGGCAAGAAGTGATCTAGGGCGTACCTCTTGATGAAGTCTAATTAAATCAAGTATCCCCAGTCCGTGGCCGCGACATTAATCAGGCGCTTTGTTGGGAGGCAACCCAATCTTATCGTCCTTTTAAATATGGTAGCATTTTTTTTTCTCTATTATTGGTTTTTACAATTTGCAGGCACATCACCATGAAATTCTGCAGAACACTTACTTCACATTTACAAAAAAAATCCACTGACGGATACAAACGACGGACGCACCTTTCACCTGAAACCGGACCGTCGTAGGCATCCGTCACCCAGGGTACGTAGTTCTGTCCATTTTGAATATTATGGCACAAAGCACCGGAACCTACGCGGCCCGTCACAGATGCGACGGACGTCTTCGAGGACGTCGCGGAAATTAATGAATCTAACCCGACCGACCCGGCTGGACGCCTTTCTCACCAATTGTAACACCGTTGATATTCCCACGCCCCCCATAATTCCCTCCTATTTATTCCTTATTCCCTCATCTCCCTTCCTTTAACTTAACTCCCCTCACTACTCATTGCTCCCACGAATCACCTAAAGCTTATTCATTATCATCTACTTCGGTGTCGACCTGGCCAGGATCATTCTCCATTTGTCTTCTTTCCTGTCTTCTTCTCCATTTCCCAAGGTATTGTCTCTACATTTTACTTATTATCTTGTATTTTGGTTTTGTAGTTAGTATTAGCTTAGTTTTTTTAGTCGTATGCTGTTTCCTTTATCTGCTTATTTCTAAACTCAGGTTCAAAATGTTCATATGTGCCATGTTGATAACCCAAGCTATAGGTGATTTGCTTGGTAGTTTTCCCTTAGGGTCGTGGTTATGGACACCATATAGGTCCACGTCACTAACACAACCATGTGGGCTCATTCGGGATGCGTAGGTACCCCCCAGTTCTAACCCTGCCTACTCAGAACGATAGCCCGACTGACGGCCCGGTCGCCACAAGACTGACCGTCATAGGGTCCGCGCACTAAGCCCTAGCCCCCTACGAAACTCGCCTGTGACGGACCATCACCCCACGACGGTCCGTCCTTCACGACCGTCATGGTTGTCAGAGACCCTGTTTCTAAGGGTCTCTCAAATTTTCCAAGTGTCTTACGACTGACTTACTACGAACCGTCATACCCACGCGGTCCGTCCTGCACGACGCTCTAATGGTCAGAGACCCCACTGATAAGGGTCCCGTCCCACATTTTCTAAGTGTCCTACGCCGGACTTTAACGAACGGACCGTCTTACCTCACGACGGTCCGTCCTGCTTGACACCGTCATGAAAATGTGTCAGAGACCCCACTGATAAGGGTTCTCTCAACATTTTCTAATTGTCCTACTACCGACTCTTACAAACGGACCGTCGTACTCCACGACGGTACGTCCTGCGTGACCGTCATGATGGTCAAGATCCCTCCTTTCAGGGTTCCTAATATATTACATATACCAAGTATAACACCGAACTTACCTCATGACGGTCCTTCATATTCACGACTAGCCTTCCATCGGTCCCGTCGTGTGATACAGTTGCAATATTACTAACCACACATTTTCAAATTTAATGTCATATGAGCTTGCCTTTCTGTTTGCATTACTCTTACTAATAGTGATCCTTTGCAGGTACTATCTACTATGGCACCCAAGCAAGACCGAGCCTACGCAGACGCGGGCTTTTCCAAGTCTGTTGCCCCGTACTCAAACGATTGATCATCGGGTCTGATGATGAGCGGGACCATGAATTTGTCTCCTAGGCACCTTCCGCCCTTCCCGTGCTAACACCTGCCCCTAAAGCAACACCCAAGAAGGTGGCCGTCGCGTCGAGTCAATACTACCTGCCTCCCTAGTCTGATGAGGGGATTCGCACACTGACCGGCATCAATACCCTCTTGGGTCAGCCACAAACGAGGAAGGAGCGGCTGCTCGCTTATGAGTATCCTGGTCCGAGAAGCTTCAGGATCTGGCTGAGGTTTCCCGCACCCGCCACTGCTTTTTTTGCAGCGTCGGCGCTCGGTCTGATGAGGCTGACATTTCAGACTCCACATCCGGCGCACCATTCAGGTCCCCACCCCAGCCGTCTTACCAGCCAAACACACACCAACCGGTGGTGTGTCGACGGGCCAGTTTCAAGTTTACTATACCGCTCCGAGCAAAGTTCTTGACCGATAAAGGAGTAATGACTCGCACATCTCACCCGTGAGCGGCGCGTACTCCAGGGAGTCCTTCGCCCGATGTCCGGAGATTCATAACCTCTTCACCAGGATCGCTTGAGTGGACAGCACGTCATTGGAAAGCCGATACAAGCGAGATATGGTCCTAGAGTTCTACCATCCTATGTTAGCGCTCTCCGATCACATATCGACAGGGCGGGCTGCTCCCACTACACTAGCCCATGGAGCAGGTTTGAGTCTGTGTCGTGCAAGGGTTGACATTGCTCCCCTGGCCAACCATGCCGCCGCCGGTTGCTATACGGCGAGAGTGCAGATGCTACTTACTCTTGCTGCACCCCCATCACTCCCGAGTTTGACTATCGTTGGCAGATAGTTAAGGATGGACCACTTCCTGGGGCGAGAGTCAGCACTGAGGGGAGACCCCAATAGGTGGATGTCCCTGCTCCCTTCACAGTCGACGGAGAGGGTGCCGATTGGGTCACTAGCCGAGGGGGCCATCAAGAAGGCCAACCAACCCCACAAGCTGCTGATAACATAGTCCCCTGGTATCGAGCAGTTCTGATGGCTGCGATGATAGCCGGCTTTCGAGGTGGACTATGTCATGTTTCTCCAGGCAGTCATGCACGAGAGGAATTCAAATCTCACTACACACCTACCCCTTTCCCGTGCATGATCTTTGGCCCTTTGCAGGTCTGCAGGTGTGCCCATAACTTGGCACAATAGATCAGTTGAGGACCCCGGCGGGTACCGTTGACGTCGCTCCCTCATCAGAGACGAGCATGAGTTTGGCCCGCATACGTCGAGGGCCCCCATCAGAGCTTTGTACCACTAGCTGATGACTTGCGGATATGGTGGGCCAGGCCCGCACAGCTACACAGACATCCCCGTAACACTACCCCCTGTCTAGTCTATCCCCGGGTAGTAGCACACCTCCCCTCTTAACCGACCCGACCCACTTGGGGGGCTCGAGTCCAAAAACTAAGGCACAATGGCCACTCTCTGCATCATATCCAGCCGTGGATGCAGAAGTCTACTTCTGAGTCTGAAGCGCGTTGAGAGGCAGATGCAGCGGAAGATTGCTGAGTTAACCAGCGCCTAGATGCCCTTTGAATTGAGAGTATTAGCTCGACCAGCCCCTCCGGTAGATGTGTCGACTCTTCAGGAGGCTTGTAGTCGACAAAGTCTTCGTGCAGACATCGACCCATCCTGAGAGGCAAATAGTACTCTGGAGTTCCTGTCGAGCCTGCTGAGGAGACTGTTTGGAGGCGCTGTTTCCTTACTCCAACATTCCCCATCTTCCCAGAGAGAGTGCCAAGCGGCGTAGGGGTCGATCAAGGATGAGGCGCACCAAAGAGCAGGAAGAAGGAGCCGCCAGAGATGGAGGCCGCGAGGAGAGCCACCTCACTTGCTGAGGCGGATGGCCACAACCAGCTCAGAGCAATCGTAGATAGGGCTGTTGGTGCGTCTAGCTCCCCACTGTAGACGACATCATGAGTTACACTGGAGGGTGCGGTTGTTGGGCTGAGGACACCACTGAGGGTGTCCAGATTGCAGAGGATGTTGGTTCTGGAAACCGGACCCACCGCTTGTGATCGACGGCGCTATGCGCCACATAGGTTTGCTTCACACTACCCTTCTAATCTTTAGATTTTTTTAATGCCATTAGGGACAATTGCATGCTTTTTTGTTGGGGGTTGTTGGGGTACATGGAAGTGAGTGTTAGGTGAAGTCTGAGTAGCCCAACTCACTATCCCTCTTTTGGTGAATTTCCTTGCCTGAGTTTCTTTTTCCCCAAAAGACTGATTCATTTTTTTTATTTAACCGCATGTTTATATCTGTTGTAGCATAGTTTTAATTCTAGAGCCTGATGGCTAAAATTATATCCTGATAAATTAAAATAACGCATACTATATGACTAGGCATAGTAACTAACAATGTGTGTCTCTTAAAAGCGTGAAATAGAGTTACCATTACCATTGGCTTCCCTAAGTCTTTAATTCAAATAGGTGTCCTACTTCTGGTTAAGTGATTACAATAATTAAGTGAGAAGTGAGGAAATTTGATAGTCCACTATTGGTACTGAGCTGAGAACTTGCCTGGTTAGTCCTGCTAAAAGTAAGGCCTGTAAGCAAACAATTAGAAAGGATCATAGCCCTTATTCAAAAAGCCCATTTCTAACCCAATAAAAGAAACCCGAATGAAATTTTTCTTCTTTGATGCCAAATAATCCGAGCTTAAAATTAGACCTTTCTTTTTTTCCCCTAACTGATCGTTTCGGGACCAATGTGTTGGTCTGGCCCTCCTTGGACATTGCACCTCGCTTATGCCAAAAGCATAATTAAAAAAAAAAAAAAAAAAAAAAAAAAAAAAAAAAGAGGGTGGCTATACAGTACACAACCTTCATATTGGCCCGGACCCACTTTGGGTATTGTGTACCTTGACTCAATGCAAAGCCATGAGTTGAGGGGATCTTATGATGAATGCTCTGGAACGTGGGTTAAAGAACAAAGAGATAGAAAGAACAAAAGTCCATGTGCTTCCGAATTGTTGAAAGAAAGTAAGAACAAGAAAAAAATCACTACTACCCAAAATGAAAGAAAGAAGTAATAAAATTTTTGCACAGGGAAAGAGTATGAGAAACTGGGTGAGATAAGATGATAAAAAGGGAAGGTTTAGCTGATATGTCAATAAGGCAAAGTTCCCCACTAACGTATACCTAAAAAGGTACCCTACCCTAACCTAAAGCCTATTTGCAAGCTAAAGAGTCTATCGTGATCCGTAAGGGCTGTATAGAGCGAACTAAGGCAGTGAAAATAAGGGCAATCTTATGCAATAGGTAGAATGAGTGTGACTTTGTTCTGAGAGCGAGTGTTGAATGTAATCTTCTACCCAAACTGAAATCACTTGTGGTGAAAAATGATGATTTTGTTCTAAAGGTGAGGACATTAGTTGCAATCCAAATTGTTACACCCCTCGTTGAGAAATTTGACAGAGGATAGGTGTTAGTGCTGGTGAGGCTGTGTCATGTTGAATCCCACAAAATTCAGCCTAAATAGTGATAGCATGCAAGATTGATGAGATTAATCGGATTTTGATAGCCAAATGATTGCAAAGGATCAAACATGAATACTATTGTACAAAGATTGTGTAGTGAGTCAATATAGTGCACGCTTGAGGAAACAACGATTTAAGAAGAGTTGAGGTGTTTGATATAACCTGGCTTCACGTATAAATTATGCTTTTTCCTTAAGTTTAGGTGTCCAAAAGCCCTTTTTTTGTGCTAATTTTTATACAAGTTTCTCTTTGTTTTGGCAGGATAAATCCTGTCCAAAGCCAAATGCGGAGATTTGAGAGAGAAATGCAGAAGAGACCACCTACGACAGCTTATGGACGGTCCTGTCATGTCCTGTTGACGGGGTCTCGTAGGTGGCAAGCGTAGAATAAGCTGCTGAAGTAATATGGGAAGTAATTCAGTTGGATACGAAGCTTTGTGACGGTCCATCATGGGCTAATGCGGTCCTCCTGCAGTTCGTCGTGAAATCAGGAATTATCCCAGTACCCAATTCCAAAGAGTTGAAGTCTTTTGAAACGAGACCCTCGACGGAACAACCGTTTTGCTTATGACGTCCCCCGTCACACGTGCCGTTGAGGGGAATGAAGAAGGCGCCGAAGAAAATGGCACCAAGTATGGGACGACGAGTCCCGACGTCTGTCATGACCACGATGGTCCGTCGCGTGGTCCGTCGACCCAGCGCGTTTTGGCAGATTTCAGTACATTAAAAATTCTTGTTTATAGGTTTTTGTATTTTATATAAATAGTTTCGAAAAACTCCTCGTTTTTGAGGTTAGACACCTGATAGTTAGACTCTGGATATTATTAAACTCCGTATTCTGTAACCATATGTTATTGTGAGATTCTCGATAATCAGAAACTTTTCCGTGAGATTTTGACTACTTGAGAATTCTTGCAAGTAATTTTTGGTGATTAATCAAAGCAATCTTTTAAAAACTTTCTCTTGTCCATTGAGTAATTACATGAATTCCTTATTTAATATATTTGAATATGGTGGTTTAAGGGGCGATGATTATATACAACTCCATACGAGGGTTGTGGAACCATAGCAAATACATGAGGTACCCCTAGCTAAAATAACCCAAGTCTAAGAATAGTGTCTTGCATGTATTAATAATTCTTGTTCTTTGCGCTTAGAATTCTTCTTTAACGGATGATCAACTAGAACTCTCGCCTTAATGCTACTTGCTGGACCAAGGAGGTAGATAATAGGAAAGATTATTAACTAGATTTAGTGTAAAACTATCTAATAGGCGCTCTAGTTGATTGGTACGAGGTAGTAACTTAGTCAAATATCGAATACGATGCTTACTATCAAGGTCACGATAAGGGTTATGAAAGCAACACACGTAGACGGACCAAGGTGCGGAGATGAGATTTATTCTAGATGCCGGACCAGGATTTAGAATATACATAACTTATCACTTTGCATGCAAGATACTAGGACAGAATTGTTATAGTTTAAATTATCAAGTTATGAAAACTGTTGGGAACACGTAAACCCTAGTTACTTTGATTAAGTGATTAAAACCAACTTTCAAAACTGTCAAGTGTCCTTTTTTCAATTTAGTTAGCTCTTTTACTTATTAGGAAATACAAACCCCCCTTATTTTTACATTTTTATATTTTTACTTTCTAAGGAAGTTATTAACCGAACAATAGTAATAACAAGTTAAAGTTAAGTCTAAACTATTTTCCTCGTGGGAACGATCCCAACCTCACTAGTTGGGTTATTTACTTGACGCGACCGCTTTACTTCTCATTTGAGAAGTAAGTTTGAGCGTATCAATTAACACATTAGCATTTCATAGTATATCAAGTCACATTAATATTTTTCACCATCCTTATATCACATACACCTTAATCAACCTCCCATCATAGTCAAGACATTTCAATTCAAAATCATACCACCCTATAATCCTAGTATAAGGCATATCTAATGTATTATCATGACTTAACAACAATTAATCATAATTGGAAGTAAAGATAGAGATTCTAAGACTTACCAAGTCTTCATAAACCAAATTTTGGGGAGTAACATTGTCACACAATGATAACCAATAGAATAACACGGTAAATTGCAACTCTAGAACACAATTCAACACTAGACCATAATTTAAGACAAGATACAGAGGCTGATTTCACAATATAATTAAAAACATAAATCACATCTCAAGAACAAGCATGATAGGCCTATAATTCATCTTATTTCAATCATAATAATACCATAAGATAGTAATCTAATAGGCTATTAAATCAACAAAATGATTATAACATAATATGGATAAATATCACATACTAGGGTTAGGGATCGTCTTCTTCAGTTTAGACCAAACCATCATAAAATATCATAAACAAGTGATTCATTTAATGTACTCAAATATAAACCCTGCAGAAATCATTACACTCAATCCATAACTTCACTTTCGTAATTGCACTGCAAACCCATTGAAAACTCTCACTTTTGAAATATATTTGAAGAACGTTGAGGAAAGGTGGAAAGAGTATCAAAGGTAAATTAGATCTACCTTAGTCGTGTGAAAATTAATTTGAAGTGACTTTCTCCCTTTCAAGCCCCCAAACCCTAATCATTTCTAGTCTCCAATGGTGAGTTCAAGTAAAGAGAGAAAGAAGAGAGAAAGAAGAGAGTTTATTTGTGAGTGGTCTTTAGGTTAATGATGTTTGGTGATAATTATATCGTGTTTTAAATCAAATAATTTTAGTCTCCCCTTAATACTTAACTAACCCCTAAACCATCTAATTAATTAATTAAATTGATTTAAAAATGTGCAGCAACTTAGGATCCTCACAGACGAAACGCCGATTGACGGACAGTCTGTGAGTTGACGGACCCTTGCCCCTCTAGTCCTTCACTCTGTCGATGAGTTCAGAGATTGTGCAGGTGAGGGGATTCTATGGATTGGGTAAGTGTGGGACGACGGTGGCATCGACGTCCCGTAAATCCACACACGGACCATAGCATGTACCTCTACACTCCGTCAATGAGTTCAGAGGCTATGCGGGCGAAGGGACATTCTCCACCAGCCTAAGTGTGGGACGACAGTGGCATCGACGTCCCGTCGATGCACACTGCCAGGCAATGTTTTATCAAATTACAAGGGTCCTCTTCAAGGGTCGTTGGTTGGTCCTTGGGGAGTCGTACCTGAACATTTCGACCATGAAATCACTCCACCATCTATTTACTACCTGTTTACCAACTAAAATGTAGTCAAATAGGCTAAGCCACACTAACATCCCTTTGAACCGACTTCCCAAACATCATAGACGTTCTTGGACATTTTGGTTCTTAAACCTTTTAAATGAACTATATTCATAAAAAACATGGACATAAAATAGTACTTAGACCTTATGACACCTATGTTAGACTTTACAATATTGCTTGGATATTCAAGGTGCTACATTATCCCCCCCCTCCCCCTTTAGGAACATTCATCCCCGAATGACACTAAAATTCTTTTAAAGGACGAAATAGACTCAAAACTAGCCGACCAACCAATCAAAAATATCAAATCAACATAAATCATGTCATTTCAACAAGGCAACTTTCAACACTCATATTTTCATACATATGACTCAAATCACTTCATCATGAGGCATTTCCTTCTCATAATACTTATGAGATCAACATACAGTACATGAACAATCAGCGCAAAGTTCAATCTAACAACATGCTACATATCATTTCATAAAGACTCACCATACCAAAATGCACAATATAACTCAAATAAACCAAAAAGGAAAAATTCAAGTTTTAGAGGTACTATTTCAAGTAATGTAACCCCAAAATGCACATTTTTGTAAAATTTCATCAAAAATATAGGAACTTCAATTTCTAGTCATATTTATATTATTAAAACAATGACAAACCTTAATCTCAAAAAGATGAGGGTAACGGGACTGCATGTCGACCTCGGCCTCCCATGTTGCGCCTCAACTAGGAGCGTCTTCCATAACACCTTTACGGAAAACCACCTTCTTTATTCCTCAAATTTCTTGACTTTCCTATCAGAAATTTGAACTGCACTTCCTCATACGAAAGGTTATCCTGACACAAGACCCTCATAGGAAGAAGGGAACTCGGGATCACAGATACACCTCTTAAACATAGAAACCTGGAACAATCAGATGCACGAGCAAATTCAATAGGAAGTTTTAATTAATAGGCAACTCTTACCAACGCTTTGCAAACGATTATAGGGACCCACAAACGAGACCTCAATTTTTCCTTTCTGACAATCTAACCCACCCTTTCATTGGTGAAAATTTTCAAGATCACCTTATCACTTCTTTCCAAACTCCCCAACTCCTTTCTCCTATGGTTCGGCATAAGATGTTACCAAAATAGGCCTGGTTTTGCACTCGGGTCTTATTGATAGAACATTTTCTAAAGTCTTATAAAAAAACGGCACCAAGAAGCGATCCTCACCCACTTTAAACCATCAATAGGTTAGCTACACCTGCTACCATACAAGGTTCAAGGGAGCCATGGAAATGGATGAATGAAAAACAATAGTATAGGCAAACATATGAAAGGTAAATGTTTATCCCAACTCCCTGTTTAAAATCAATGATGCATGCCCTAAACAATATTCACAGGGTTTGTATGTTGCTTGCTGACCAGCCGTTTGGGGATGAAAACGAGTGCTTAGTTCATGTTAGTACCCAACCTTTTTGGAACGACCTCCAAAATCTAGATGTGAATTGTGCTCCCCGATCCGATATGATGGATAACAGAATGCCATGGCGGCACACAATATCATCTAGGAAAATTCTTGCATAACTCTTCGCCAAATATGAAGACTTCACGAGAATAAAGCAAGCTAACTTATTCAATCGATCCACAACCACCCAAATGGAATCATATGACTTTTGAGTCCGAGTTAAACCTACTACAAAGTGCATATTGTTGTCTTCCCACTTCCAAGTAGAAATTTGGATCTCTTGTAGTAAGCCATCCGGTTTTTTGTGTTTGGTCTTTACTTGTTGGCAATTCCGACACTTAGCGACAAGCTCCGCTATGTCTCTCTTTTTAGACCTTCCCACCAATATATCTCCCTTAGGTCATGGTACATTTTTGTCTACCCCAGATGAATTGAGTAGCGGATCTCATGTGCTTCTTCTAGGATCTGATACCTCAACCCATCTATATCAGGAACACATAATCTCCCTTGGTACCTTAACATTCAATCCCCTCCATAAGGAGAATGATTCATTGAACTTGCCGATAACCGATTCTTTTAACTACATTAATGCTAGATCAAGGTGTTGTTTGGAATTTACCTCAACCAGCAGTAATGACTCGGAGTTATGATAAACTATAGAACCCCCATTCGAAGAACTTTTGAAAGTCACCCCTAACCTAGCCACCCTATGTACTTCCCTTACTAAGTCCTTCTTGGCTTAGTCAATATGGGATACACTACTCATAGTCATACGACTTAGGGCATCCGCAACTACATTAGCCTTGTTAGGGTGATAAAGTACACTCATATCGTAATCTTTAAACAACTCTAGCCACCTTCTTTGACGGAGATTCAACTCCTTTTAGGTAAACACATATTGGAGACTCTAATGATCGGTAAAGACTTCAACATTAATCCCATACAATAATGCCTTCAAATTTCAAAGAAAACACCACGGCCGCTAACTCAAGGTCATGAGTAGGATAGTTTTTCTCATGTACCTTAAGTTTCCCAGATGAATAGGCTATCACTTTCCCGTGTTGCATAAGAATACACCCAAAACCCACTCGGGATGCGTCACAATACACCACAAAACCCTTTGTTCCCTCCGGTAAGGTCAACACCGAAGCGGACGTAAGCCTATCTTTCAACAATTGGAAGTTTTTTTCACATGCCTCCGACCACTCAAATCTCTTACTCTTTTGGGTCAAAGTAGTCAAAGGAGATGCAATGGGCGAAACATACCGAAACCTCCCGGTAGTAACTGCTAAAACCAGGAAGAAAACTCTTAATGTCATATTAGTCAATAATCTAGGCTAGTTTTTCCCTCTTCCCCATTTCCTTGGGTCTACTCAAACTCCCTTACTAGAGATGATGTTTGCCCAAGAAGAAAAGTCACTGACCCTTAAAACAAATTCACCCTTGCTATTTTGAATACAATTATGCCGTTCCTTAAGGGTTTGCAATACGACCCTCAAATGACCATATGATAGCTGATTTTAAATATACCAAGATATCGTCAAGAAGATAATACAAATGGATCTAGGTAATTCGAAATACTCTAGTCATAGTT
Source organism: Solanum habrochaites (assembly GCA_027704765.1). Taxonomy (NCBI): domain Eukaryota; kingdom Viridiplantae; phylum Streptophyta; class Magnoliopsida; order Solanales; family Solanaceae; genus Solanum; species Solanum habrochaites. The sequence continues at coordinate 36,684,452 of JAKWJA010002491.1, read as the reverse complement.
CAATAAATGCCACCGGAGCATTAGTGAGACCGACAAAAAATGACCAATAACTCATAGGCCCGACCTTGTCTGGAAAATTACCATCTTGCTATATTCTCACCTCTCACCCTAAGTTGGTGATACCCCGACCTCAAGTCATCTTTTTGAAAAGTAGCTCTCCCCTTGGAGTTGGTCAAACAAGTCATAATCCGAGGGAGAGGGTACTTGTTCTTAATTGGTGACCTTGTTGGTGGGTATAATCAATACACATTCTCAGGGACCCATATTTATTCTTCACAAACAACACCGGAGTACCCCCGGCGAGAGAAATACTAGGGACCGACTCATGAAGAAAAGTCGGAGTCTAGATCTAGGACTCCCTTACATATGAGATAGACACCCTTTTGAGATTCATTTGCAGGTTTTAGACAAGAAATAATACGACCTCTAGGGAATAAATTCCCCCTTCCATCAAAACAATGTGTTTATTTGGAAGTTAACCCACCACTATGTCCTACAAAAAATGGAGGCAAAAACATGCATGAAACCAATCCAACCCAATATATATCAAAATCAAGCTTATCGAGTTCTACTAGATCAACATATGGAAACTTCTATTGGGCAACATTATTGGGACAATTTTTAAAAACCCTTTTGCAACAAACAACTCCCCACTTAGAGTAGACAACATAAAAGGTCATGCAAAATACTAGCAAAAATATCAAAACTGTTTAGCTACTAGCGGTGTAACAACTGATAAAGAGAACTGGGATATCAAGTAAGGCAATAATCAATCAGGAGACTTTAAAACTGGTCCCTAAGTCGAGAGAAGTCTCTGCTTACCGACTGGATCGGAGAGAAATAAAAGCGGGGTTCTTCTGGGAGCATCCCTTGAACCACTGATTGAGCTTGACAACTACCCTTGTCTTGACTTTCAAGTTGGACCAATCTATATTTGTGACACTCTTTCCAAACTAAAGCAATTACATCCCTTAGGCAATCACCATAGTGATTTGACCACACTTCTACAAGCTGGCTTCTCATTTGGTGAATAGTACCTTTCACCTTCGTGAATTAGGTTAGACACCTTATTACACTTAGATTTGGGATTGGCAGGGACTTGATTCGAAACCCACTTCTTAAATTTGGCTTGTCTTGTATTTCAAACCTATTCTTAAAAATTTTTTTCTTTTTCCTAATTAGCTGCTCTACCTCCTTCGCTTAGCCCTTGCTCCTCAAACCATTCTTGCATGCACACCATAGCCGAGAAATGTTCAGAAATGTTCCTATGTCAGTAAACGTGTCTAATGGAACTCCTCTTGTAAGTACTTCAACACCCCCGTCACAAAACAACCCATTTGGTCTGTAGGATCAGAGACCAAATAACGAGCATATTTGGACAACTTAATAAATTCCGAAGAGTACTCATGGACACTCCTTCCTCCTTGGCGAAGATTGATTAACTCAACCACTTTTTCCTCCCTCATCTCTCCAGGGAAGAACCAATCTAGAAAATCCACCTTAAAGATATCCAAAGTCATTGGATCACCCCTCAATGGCCTATTATCCCTCCATTGCACATACCGTTCTTGCGCCACATCCTTGAGTTGATATGAGGCCAACTCATCCTTCTAACTTGAGGAAAACCCCATGGCCTAAAGTATTTTAATCCACCTTAGACCCATATAAAGTAGGAGGGTTCATTCAAGAGAATTCCCTTAGATGGGAAACCATAGTAGTGACTTATTGATGAGGACGGGACACAACCTCCCGGTTTGCTTGAGCCATCATAGCTTGGTCTTGAGTCGTGGCCGCCTGTTCTTGAGTAGTGATATCTTGGAGAATTTTATTAAGAACGGTTCTTATATTCTCATCCGTCAAAGGAGGAGGATCAACCAGTACTTGCTCAACATTAGCCTTTTCTCAAGTGGAGGAACTTTCTCACCACAGGGAGGAACTCCTGCATTGGAAATTTCCCCTTCAAGTCTTCGAGTCGCATTCCTTCGAGTATTCATGCTTCCTATAAGAACAACAATATGATTAGATGTAAAAGCACATCATAAGTTTAATTTATCGGCACAATATAAGATTTCCAAGAAATAGAGCGATTCCTAAGCATCGTATATGTTCCTACTCATAAGTGTGGGCGATTCAGAGTAATGAATACAAACCTACATAAACCTGGTAGAGAGAGAGAAATAACTCAACAATATTCAATCTCATGCTCTGATACCAAGTTTGTCATGTCCACGTTTACCCCCTAAATGTAACTAGTGTCGTAATCCGTTCCAAGGACTAAGACGAGCCTCTTAGTCTCTAGTCATTACATTCATAGGTTGAAAAATGCGGGAAAATATAAATCTTTCATTACAACTATTTGGAGGTTTACATAGACTTCTACATACACATAATATATATTAATATCGAGTATAGATAGACGCTTCGTATATGAAGGTTACATAGCCTTCTACTTTTATTGCACATACATATATAAAAGTATATAATTAGTCTGAACCATTGTCTCATCTTATACCATCTAAAACGATTATCTCAATATGGGCATAACCGTTATGTCAATTCAACAAGACCATATATAGGTCATACGAAAGTACAATACTCAAATTTTTTTAAAACAAACAAAAAAAGGAAGGAAAGAAATGAAAGGTCATACGTCATAAAAAAAATTCCATGAGCTAAGAGGACCGTATTGCCCGGAATTGAGGACTACCTTACTGGAAGAAAGGAAGAATACGAGACTTAACAATGTCTCCTTTCAAACTCTCAACGAACAGAACCTAAAATATGGAAAAGGGAAGAAAAGGGGTTATTACTCCACATGTACTATGTATATGAGACCTTTAAAACATTACACAAGCAAAACATGCTAAAAAGCATGTTATCAAAACATGACAATTTTACCCCTTTAGGAGACTAATGAAAAGGTCACAAACAGTCATATCAGATCAACCAAACTACTACGACCACATCAAGTATGCCTATCCCCAACATGCTTGGAAACATGATTTACTACAACTCTATCATCAATGAATAAACATCACAGAATGAATAAGAGTGAATCATAATAACAAGATAACTACTCATGAGTCCTTATCAAGCAACCATGTGCAATGAACAAGCAAAACTACGCCCTCACATTGTTCAAACAAGTATCTCAATAAGAAAACTCAGTGATCAAATGTCAAACTTTACATCATACATAAAATTAGGTTTGGTTTAAATGTATTTCAGATATTAACATTACAACCTTAGGCATATTCATAAGTGACTTATCAACATATAGTATACAACAAAGTGCCAAGTCATCGTATATACATTCATATATCATCAAACATAAACATATGTTAAGAACCTACTCCTAAAGACTTCCCTTTCAAGGAAACTAGTGCAATATTTAGGTAAAGGTCTATACCCATACCTAGACTAAGCTAGGACCCTTAGGTATCTAAGTTAGGAGTTCAAGTACTTTAATTCATTTACCTTTTGGGGAACATCGTTCCCTAACCAACATGGACTATATTATTTTAGTGTGGAATTCAGTGTCATAAAACCCGACACCCAAAAGAAGGCAGACTATGCCAAGTTAAGATTACCAAAAACATGAAAACATAGCAAACTATGTGGATCCACTAGGTAGTTATTCCTATGGGGGCAACATAGTTCAAGAACTAGGAGATATAGTTGGGACCCTCTTTGCGCCATGCATTATAGACTCCAATCTCAAGAGTAATCAGTGTTCCTACCTTCCTTTTTTGGGAAGGATACTCCTCATTCTAGTTCACTCAGTGCTAAGCTAGAGACCCTTTTTGAAATGTCTTTAAGCCTTTAATTATCAATCATAGCTTAAATTAGGACATCAGGTCTACCCCTTGTATACTCATCATCATACAAAGTTCAATAAAAATTGTATGAGTTTAAGTCCTTTCATCACAATTCATCTATGTGAGGTTAACACATTAGCATTTCATAAAATATCAAGGCACATTGATAGTTTTCACCATCCCTATATCACATAAACCTTAATAAACCTCACAACATAGTTTAGACGTTTCATATCAAAATCATACCACCCTATAATCCTAGTATAAGGCATATCCAATGTAATATGATGACTTCACAACAATTAATCACAATTGGAAGTAAAGATAGAGATTCTAAGACTTACCAAGTCTTGCTCATAGTCTACCATCAAGGTCTTACCATCAAACCATAACTCAACTCGATTTTGGGGAGTAACATCAACACACAATGATAACCAATTGAATAACAAGGTCAATTGCATCTCTAGAACACAATTCAACACTAGACCATAAGTTAAAACAAGATACATAGGCTAATTTCACAATATAATTCATAAGTTAAATCACATCTCAAGAACTAGAAAGATAGGCCTTAATTCATCTTAATTCAATCATAATAACACCGTAGGATTGTAATCAAATCAACAACTAAATCAACTAAATTATTATAATACAATATGGATAACTATCACATACTAGGGTAAGGGATGGAGGATCATCTTCTTCAATTTACACCAAATCATCATAAATTATCATAATCAAGTTGAATTACATGTTAATCTACTCAATATAATCCTATTAAATCATTAACAACTCAATCCATAACTTCAATTTCGTAATTGAATGAAACCCATAGGAAAACTCAACTTTTGAAATCCCTTTTGAAGGAACCCTTTGAGGAAAGAGTCTGAAAGGTGAATTAGATCCCATACCTTAATATTTGACAACAATTTGATGGTGAATTCGTCCCTTTCCATCCCCCAAACCCTAATCCTTGCTAGTCTTCAATGATGAGTTCAAGTAGAGAGAGAAAGAAGAGAGAATGAAGATAGTTTATTTATGAGTTGTCTTTAGGTTAATGTGGCTTGGGAGTATTTATATTGGGTATTAAATCAACTAATTAGTCTCCACTTAATCCCCAACTAACCCCTAAACCACATAATTAATTAATTAAACTGATTTAAAAATGTTCATCAACTTAGGACCCTCAAAGACGAGCCCCCAATCGACGGGCCATATGTGAGTCGACAGACCCTTACCCCTCTCGTCCTGCACTCTGTTGATGAGTTCAGAGAATCTTCAGGTGAGGGGATTCCATGGATTGGCTAAGTGTGGGGCGATAGTGGCATCAACGCCCCGTCGATCCACACACGCACCGTATCCTGCACCTTTTTCACTCCGTCGATGAGTTCAGAGGTTGTGCGGGTGAAGGGACCTTCTCCACCAGCCTAAGTCTGGGACGACAGTGGCATCGACCCCCCGTGGATCTACACACGGGCCGTCTTCTATCCTGTCAATGCACACTGCCATACATTGTTGCATCAAACTACAAGGGTCTTCCTTAGGGGTCTTTGGTTGGTCCTTGGGAAGTCATACCCAGACATTTCCACCATGAAATCTCTCCAACATCTATTTACTACCTTTTTACCAACTAAAAGTTAGTCAAATAGGCTAAGGCATGCTAACATCCCTTTGAACCAACTTCCCGGATATCATAGATGTTCTTGGACGTTTTGGTTATTAAACCTCCTAAATGACTAATATTCATTAAAAAAAAAAGGGACTTAGAAATAGTACGTAGACCTTATGACACCTATGTTAGACTTTACAATGTGTTTTGGACTTTCAAGGTGCTACAAAAAGGGTAGGAAATTATTTATAGATTAAGTTTAGGGGGTTAATAGAAGTATAAGTATATCTCTGAAATTTCAGGAATAGGTTAGGGGTACTTATACATTTTCCCTTATTTTAATAATTTGGAGATTTTTCATAAAATAATTTTATGAATTAAAGAAACACTAGCAAATATTCTTATTTGAAAAAATGAATTGCCGATAAATATTTTCAAATTATAATACCGTTGTATTTAAATCTAATATTATAATTGATACTATTGATTTCATTTTTTTTTAATTAGAATTGATTTGAAATGTCATATATAACATAATATCATGTTGGTGGTACTTGTAAATTTTATTAAAAATAACATATTTAATTATTTATATAAAATTAGTTTAAATTTTTTAAAACTAAATCCTAATATTATATGTCACTGTTAGGTTAGATTTACAAACGAATAAAATATACTATACTTGTATAAAGGCTAAACAAATCTAAAAATACATAAATAAAAGAAGACATTTATAGTAATAAAAGGAATAGATGATGCTCCATTTTTTTATCTTTCAATTTTTTTCACGAAAAATATATTAATTTGATAATTTATTTTATGTGGGATATAACTCTTTGTTTATAGTGATACCTTTTCTTAATTGATCAACAGAAGTTCCTTTTTTGTAGATTTTTATGTTTTAAGAAGATATTTTATTAAATAGAAGTGATTTTATTTCGCAAGATTGAACGACAGAGGAGTGTGCTAAAGAGGTTACAGCATGCTTTGGAAGTTATATATTTAAATTTTAGCTAAAAATACTATAAATATTATTAATACTAAGTTTATATCGATCTATGAATTTAAATTTTAATTATACAATAAATATCAATTCAACACGGGCACATATGCTATTAATCTTCACTATACTAGAAGAAGAAAAAATAGTTAGAATATACCCATATTTCAAATAAATTATGCTAAAACTTTAGTATGAAGTGTATATTATAATACTAAAACGTTATATATGAATATACATGCACTTTTGTTATTCAATATTAATTTGCATTAGTTATTTTTTCAGTTTAAAATTATAATATTTTAAAATATTCGCGCAATATACGGATACGTATACTAATTATGTAAATGTATAATATTTGCTAACAATTTATATTATTAAAAAATCTATAGTACAAAATAATATTATATTAAACAATTATAAAAGGAAATAATAGGAATTATGTATGATGATTGTTTTAGAAAGAATTAATTTTATAAAATACGAATAATAATATAATAATGAAGAGAAAAAAAATATCTTATTTATATAAAATTTGATGTTGTGAGTTGGAGTTGATTACACCAAATTAGGTGTCAACACCAAAGTTAATGTAAAATTTGATGTTTGAGTTGAAGATGTCCTTAATATCGTTTTCCATTCCAAGATTTTTTCATGTACAGATATACATACAGATGATATTAACTATGCCTTTTTTTCCTCTTTTTTTAGTTTATCATTTTATTTTATTTTTGAAAACTGAGAACTTAATCTATGACAGATAAATCTCCCATGACATAAATTTCATAATTGGGCTTATCATTCAGATTTGATTTTATAAAAGACAAAAGTTCCGTCATGGATTTATTTCAGATCATCCGATAGAGTTTTTTTAAAAACTTGAATTCATACTTGTTTTAAGCATCGTGGTTGGAGGCGAATGGTTCTTACCCAAGCTATCTCTTCCTTATCTATGAGATCCGACAAGTTTAGCAAACCAACTATCTTTTTGTTTCAAATTATGTGAAACTATTTGACTAGAATTTAATTAAGAAAAATCTTTTGAAATATGTTATTTAAAGATTCCATAATATTTGTATAGTTTGAAGACTTTTGAAATTTATGATCTTAATTATGTCATAATAATTGCGTGGCCACTAAAATTTGTCACAAAAAAATGAGAAGTTTAAGTTAATAATTTCCAAATTTTGAAAGCGATTATTCTGTTTGAATGCATTAAAATGATAATAAGATCACATAACCTAAAATGAGAGAAATATTTAATACAAATACTATTTATACTGAACAGAACAAAGGGTTCTTTGTCTTACCTTTTCTCACATAGAGTTATTATTTAAACTAAATACATAAAAAGACGATGAAATTTTTTTTACATAAAATTATGAAGAAAATTAATGCTAAAAAATAGGCAAAAAGTTTAGGGGAGGATCAAAAGTGCAAAAATATAACAAATATGAGGGACTATTAGTGCTCCATGTAAAAATTCAACAATGACTTTGAGGCTTAACTAAAATATGAGGGACTATTTTGGACCTTCCCTCTTGACAAAAACGAACAAAACTTAAAAACTTCAATATCGACATTTTCAAAAGCACAAAACACGATACAATCAGAACAAGACATAAAAGAAAAAATATTAGAAAAAATTATCTGCACCAGTTGTTTACACTCATTTAATGTAATTTTTATTATTATGTGATTTAATAAAATAAAATACATGTTAATTAATTAAGATTAAATAAAATGAACTATAAATTTAAATGCATGTATTGTCTTGATATAAACAACCCATACAGATAAATTTTATTCGAAAAGTAAATACACTACTAAAAAAATTATCAAATTTGGATAAGACAAAAAGTGTAAGTGAAAAGTGGGAATAATAGAATAATTAACACACAAAATTTACAAATATCTATATCTTAAAAACCATAAATTTACTGAAGAAAATTTGGGGAAAAAAATATTGTAAAAACAAGAAATAAATGGTGATAAAAATTTTACTATATTAACTAAGATACAAAAAAATGAAGATTATCTCCTAAGTACATATCATAGCGATCAACAGTTACCCAATTATTTCACATATAAAAACAAAAAAAAAATTAATCGCTTCTAGGGTCAAATGAGTGTTAGGGGTTTAGCAAAGTAAATAAAAATCAAAACTTCCCTTACCTTCGAGGGGATCAAAATCTTATGAGACAAAAATGGACGTAAAACTGATATCTTAAATATATAATATATATATATATATATATATATATATATATATAGATATTAGTATAAATTGCATCATATTAGAAAAAGGAACAGTTGGGTTTGTGTTTCGTTGCAGCTAGATATTGAAGCGGATTCGAAGAATTCATAGTAGATAAAATATTTATAAAAAGGGCTCCTGGATAATAGCTGGATCCAAAACAACAAAGGTGGGGCTTCAAAAAGCATCATATTAGGCAGTTCCCTTCGTTTTCTCGCTAGCAGATCAGCTGCGCAATCAACACCCTACATTCAGTTAAGATATTAGACTCAGATTAATCCAATTTATTCAGCATTGTTATTGCCTCTTTAGAGTCTGTGGAGATGACCGTGACTCTAGTGCTCCTACCCCATTTTTTTTCAGTAGATGTTGTACTTGAATGGTTGTTACCAATTATTTTATTTTATTTTTAACTCAATTAGATATATAATATAATTGAATTCTTATACTTGTGAAAAAAATTAAGCCAAAAAGAGGCACAACCTCTAATAAATAAAATGATAAAACGATAAATTACATATATACACATTTTTTTAGGTCCTCTTTGTCGACCTTTAGGGTGGTCCCAGGGTGTCTTAGTTGAACGTTTTGACCCTTTACATGCCAGTCTATGTGTAGTACAGTAGTAATCCTCGATGCTCTATTTCACTCTCATCCTATACTCCAAAACTCCAAAGAAAAAGCCCTACTACACAATAGTTCAACTAGGCTAGCTTACGGACATCTTGGACGTTTGACCTCAAACCTCTTCAAACTGACTTCTAGAAGCTGTAACACAACTTAGACATGAGTTTATTGACTCTTTTACACACATGAGAGGCTGTAATTAAACTTATTTCTTTTTTGGGTCATTACAATATCCCCCAATTGGGAAACATTCATCCTCGAACAACACCTTTCTAAATACTTCTTAAAGGACCAATTCTAGACTAGTAGCCTATCGTACATGCATTATACCTAAATGCACATACCCAAATCAAGGAAACAAGTCAACTCCAAGCTAACCATAACTACGCATAGTCATATTGAGACCTTATAAGAAGGCTCCTTATCCCCCACATGGGAATAAGCCACACATATTTGTATAACATCAATTCATCATCATTAAGAACAACGAAATCATAAAAGAAAATCATAATCATGGAAATTTTCATAATCCAATAAATAGACACATACAGGGAAAGGACACTAGTAATCATTTGGGATCACCCTTAGATCGAAGAGTATACAACCTATTATTTGCTAGAGGAGCACCTTCCACAATACCAGAAGCAACTTCTTGCCTTCTCTTATATTAGCCTTTTTCTTAGGTCAATTCTTCGTCATGTGGTCACTCTAACAATACCCTATGTTTCTTAGCACACCTAGGGCAAGTAGGTCGGGAACACTCATTCCTTTTCCCTTGAGGTCTAGGATTATACATCCTCTCATCCTCATACCTAGAAGAATTAGAATGACCTTGTTCGAAAAAAAATTGTTGGTTCTTAGAACCACCATGTCTATCGGACCCCTCACTATCCATCCGACTGCTCTTTTTCTCCTTCTTAAGCTTGGACTCATCTATTTGTTAAGAAAACACCATAAGTTGGGAGATATCCATATCATCAACAAGTATTTCCATACGACACTATTCTTCCTATAGTTCGGACACCTCCGTCATGAACCTATTCATGAAGTCTCTAGGGTTTGCTACCAAGTTGGGACCATACATAAACAAAAGAGTGGACTTCAAAGCATACTCCTTAACACTCATATTTCCTTGCTTGAGGTTTATGAATTGCACCAACTTAGCCTCCCTCAATTACCTAGGAAAGAACGTATAAATGAAAGTGGACTTAAAAGTCTCCCACTCTATGGGACCCGCCTGATACGCTCAAACTTACTTCTCAAATAAGAAGTAAAGCGGTCGTGTCAAGTAAATAACCCAATAGTGGGTCGGATGTTCCCTCGAGGAAAATAGTTCGACTTACTTCAATCGATTTATTACTGTTGTTCAGTGCAAGTACTTCTTTAGAAAAAGCATAAAATGATAAAAACGGGGGTTCTACTCCTGAAAAATGAAATAACTAGACGAAAATAAAAGGAGCAAATTAACACTCGAATGTTGGATTTCATCAATTAATCAAAGTAAGACTAGGGTTAGGGTTCCCCACAGGTTCATAACTTGATAATTCTAACTATAAAACAATTCTTTCCCTAGTATCGTGCTGCAAGTGATTAATTATGTATTTCTAAATCCTTGTCCGGGGCACGAGAAAATTCACTCCGAACCTTGGTCCGGCTACGTGGTTGCTTTCTAAAACCCTTGTACTTTACCTCATATGAAGCATCGTATTTCTATATTAACTAGTTATTACCTCGTCCCAACAATACTAGCCTATTAGATGTATTACACTAAATCATGTTGATAATTCTTTTCCTTTATCTACCTATTAGTACGGCCAAGTAGCATTAAGCTAGTCTACGTTGGCCATCCGTTTAAAAGATTCTATGACGGAAAGGACTTATCAATACATGCCACGAACTATATTAGAAGTGTATTTGTTAGATGTACCTCATTATTTGAAATAGTGGTCCCACAATCCTCGTTATGGAGTGTTTAGTACCCATAGCATATTACAATCTTCAAATATGTGATTATAAGAATTCATGCACGTCTTCTAGGAGAAATAGTAAAATCCGAAACGTCAATTGATTAATCTGCAAAAGTGACCAATATCAATGATTAAAAGTCTCAAGATACTCAATAAATCTCTAAAAGAGTCGGCAAAATCATCAAGCGTCTAACAATTCAAAGTTTCTAACAATAATCCAGAGGTCTAACCTCAAAAAAAGGAGGTTTGAACTATTAATAAAATAAAAACCTTAATTACACACCGGACTTCTATTTGTGCAAAATCTGTCAAAAACGCGGCTGGAAGAAGGACCTCGGACGAATCATAGTGGTCACGACGAACCGTCATGGACTCCGTTCGTCCCATACTTAATGAAATTTCTTCTACTGCTCTCTTCATAACCTCGATGGCGGGTAAAGGTAGGACGGATCGGTACGAGACAAACGGTCCGTCGAGGCTCCGTTCCAAAAACACTTGCATCTTCGAAATATGGCGGACTGGGGCTACTTCTTGGCTTCATGATGAACCTTCATGGCTACGCGGTCCCATCATATTTTCGTAATCACAGACTTGGTCAGACTCCCATTTCTTCAGCAGCTGCATGGACGATGCCAACTACGGAATATCACCAGCATGACGGACCGTCCAAGCTCCGTTAGGTGGTTCTTCTGCATTTCTACGCTCAAAAACGCTCGCTTAATCTTGGACAGATGTTCATGCAAAAAATAAGAGAAAACGTAATAAAAAATCGTACAAAAGTTCTTTGACAAAACTAAATAAGGAAAAAAGTATTTAATAATACCGTTGAACCAGATATATCAACACACTCAACTTAAATTGTTTGTTTGTCCTCAAGCGACCGCCTATGACTTCTATACACAATCTTTGTACAATAGTATCCATGTTTTATCCTTTGCAATCATTTGCTATCATACCGATATAATCTCATAATATTTATGCCTGCTTATCACTATTAGGCTGGAATTATGAGGAATCAGACAGACACAGACTTCACCATGCACTACAACCTATCTCTTAATTTCTCACCGAGGTGCTAATATTTACGTGGAATGCAAAATTAGTGTCCTCACTCAAAACAAAACAATCCTCATTTTTCACACAATGATTCAGTTGAGTATAAGGAGTACTTTTAAACACTCACGCTCAAGAACAAACAAAAAAAATGCCACTCATTCATACCTATTGCCAAAGTTGTCCTTATTTTACTGTTTTTTAAGTTCGCTATATTACAACCCTTAGATAACGATAGGGACTTTCTTTAGATTGTAACATAGGCGTAAGGGTCAGGTAGGGTATATTTAGGTATATTTCGTGACCTTTTTTCCCTCCTTGAAATATCGGCTAAAAAACATACCATTTTCTATCATTTTATTTTTCCAAGGTTCCCACATCTTTCACCTTGCTTTTTCCCTTTTTTCTTCGTTTGTGTACGTTACTCTCTCTTTCTTTTCTTGATTGTATATTATTTTTGTCTTATTTATTTTTTTATTTTCTTTCAACTAATTTTTGACGTCAATTTACTTTTTTCTCTTTCTCTCTCTTTAGTCTTTCAACCCCACGTTTCCAGAGAAGTCCCTCATAATATCCACCACTCAACTCTGCTTTGCGAGAGTCAAAGTAACAATTACCCAAAGTGGGTCAGGGCCATAAAATGGTTGTTGTACTATATTAGCACCACCCTCAACTTATGCTTTTGGCAAATACGCTGAGGTGCACCTGTCCAAGGAGGGACCCAGGGCCAACACATTATTTCCCAGAACAAGATAAGTTGGCCGGTGAAAATTAAAGGTTTAATTTTAAGATCAAAATCATTTGTATCAAAGAAAGGATTAAGTTCTTTGCGTTTCTCTTTTATTTAGGCAAAAAGGGGCTATATTGAATAATGGCCTATTGATCGTTCCCTAATTGTCATTACCAACTTATTTTAGCAGGAATAAACCAGTGCAAGTTCTAGCCTGCAAAAGTCAAATAGTGAATTCAAATCTTCTTCACACTCACTTGACATCTTATCACTCTACCAAATTATCAGGACACTAGTCGATTTTTTGAATTTTAGACTAGGGGTTACGGCTAGCACGTGGTGTACCTCGATGTCATGCTTAGAGCCACACATTTATCAATTAATATGCCAGTCATGCATATTTTCCATTTTATCAGGATATCATTTAGCCATCAGCTCCAGAATTAATCTATTTACACAAGATTAGACATGCGCGTTCAACAGAAAAAAACTAAAATAGTCTTTTGGGAAAAAGACATACAGCAAGAATACCAAAGAGGATAGTGAATGGGCTACCAGACTTCACCCGAGCACTCACTTTTCATTCCCCACCCCAAAAAAAAAAAGGACATTGAAATTTTTCACCAATGCATAAAAAACAATTTAATACAAGGGTGGTAGGTTTGAAGCAAACCTGGGGCACAAAGCCCCGCATGATCAGCAAGCTGGTGGTCAGGTTCACCGAACCCCACTTACCTCTGTAATCTGGAAACCCCAGTGTGTCCTAACATCAACAAGGCACTATAAGCAGTGCTACCGCGATTTCCAAGTTCTGCAGCTAGATGCACAGCAGCTAACTCTCCGGCTCTTTTTGACGCCATCCTCCTTGCTAGCAATGCATGAGGGCTCTCCTCGCAGCTCATCTCTCCGGCCGCGCCGTCTTATGTGCTGCGCCGCTCATCCTCCTATCGACCACTACGCCTCTTTGCATGCTCTCGAGGGGGTAGGTGTGGAATCCTGTGATGTGGGCGAATAGGGCCGCCATCAATGTGTCTTAGACAGGCTCTGCAGAAAGGGGCCTCAGACTCAGGTTACCCCTAGCCTCTAAGATCATATCAATATCTGCGCAACGACTGTTCGAGTGCAGTGAAGGGTCGACACATCCAACGGAGGGGCGAGAGGTCTATTATGCGAAGTCAAAAGCATCCAAGCACTGATGAACCTCAGTGATCTTACGTCTAGGTGATCGAACCATTCTACGCTTCAATGCGCTCTTAGCCTCAAACAATAGACTTCTGACAAGGATGGATGTGATGCAGAAGTGAGGCAAGCTGTGATTGCCTCTAATTTTTGGATCCTAGCACAAGCGGGAACAGGAGCGGAAAGGCGCTGAGCGAGAGGATCTGGGGGGGCAGTGATACTACCAGGGATAGACTCGACGGGGTAGGTAGTGGAAGCCACATGCGTAGCCGTGCGGGCACTGTCGCTATTATGTCCCCAGCCCCGATTGTCACCAAGAGGATGAGGCAGCAACTTCTTACGGGGCCCGCTGGGAGGGGGACAAACTCATTGGCCTCATCCTGATGAGGCGATATAAACTGTTGCCTAGTGGGGTCTGGAGCTGATCACGTGCTATTAGGCACACAGCAGACCGCATAGAAGAAAGATCATGCAAGGGAAAGGGTAAGAGTTGTGACTAAAAAGACCCTCGTATATGATCGCCTGTAAAACCACGCAAAATACACCCTCAAACCCGGCTATCCTCGCCAGCATCAGTGTAATGCTCGGATCCCATGTGACGATATTATCAGCGTCACTGATGGGGGAAAAGGCAAGAGCAGTGGCAGGACAATCAACAACAAAAACCTTCTCCGTGAAAAGTCAGGTTTGGCTTCTTGATGGCCCCCTCGGCTCGAGTCACCAGTCGGCACCCTCTTCATTAACGGGACAGTGAAGGGCCATCCACCTCTGGGTGGTCTCTGCACCATGGTTCACGCAGAGGATTGACCATCTTTAATAATCTGCATCGGTCTATAGTGAAACCGGCAGTTTCGGCAGTTAAAGGGGTCCCGATAGCATCAACCTTATCGCCGTATGAAATTGGTGGTATGGCAGGCAAGGGGGAGATATCACCGGAAGAATTGCAACGTAATCGGGACCTACTCCAGTGGTCTGTATGGGGGGGGCAGCCCGCCTATAAATCTGCGATCGGAGTGTCGCGAAATGGGGCTAGAACTCTCGGACCATCTCTTCACTATAAATGTTTCCCAACGAAACATGCTATCCACTCCATACAATGTCTGATGAAGAGATTGTGATCTAAGGCATCGTTGGAGAAATTCCTGTGAGCGACCCGCCGCACTAATGTAAGTGTCTGAGCAACAACCATTTGCAATTTAGGAAAACTTTGCATGAATAGACTTGAATGCCCGCATGACACACCACCGGTAGGGATGGTAAGTAAAAGGGCGTGGAGAGACGAGCATGGTGAAGGGTGTGGGGGGATTTAGAACTGTCAGCCTCATTAAAATGAGGCGACGCGGCAGAGGTGGCGGGGGCGGGAAACCTAAGCAGATCGGAGGCTTCCTCCGACCAAGAAAACTACTAAGGAGCCAGATGCTCCTTCTACAGTTTAGTGGCTGACCCAGAAGAAGGTGTGCCACCGGTTAGTGTGCGCTCCTCACAGCCGTGAAGGTAGTGGTGGTAGTGAATACGCCGGGAAGCCATCTTTTTGGGTTTGTGGCTCTTCAACACGTGCAGCACGGGATGGGGGTGAGTGCCTGGGGCACGTTCACGGGTCCCTCATCATCGCCAATTGGACAGGCGGGCACTGACGGGGCGATAGAATAGATCGCCCGCGTGTGCGTAGACCACGAATCTTGTTTTGGTGCAATAATAGATAGTAACTGTAATTAAAGGATCAATATTAGTTATAGAAGAGAAAAACAGACAATGAAAAACCAGGAAAAAACATAATAAATAAATAAATAAAATTAAATGACATTACTATTGAACAGTGGAAACACACCGGACCGGTGACGACTCGTCTGAATACGACGGACCGTCTTGGGTCCGTAGTGTCTTACTGGACTATGTGATATGGAGAACTCGGCAAGACGAGGCCGATTACAAGTATGCCCGGTATATGCAGGACGGACCGTTACAGGTACGACGGACCGTCGTAGGTGTCCGTCAGAGAACACTTAAACGAAATATGGAGACCCTAAGGAGAGGGGTCTCTGACCATCATGACGGTCGTGTAGGACGGACCGTCGAGGGTATGATGATCCGTCATAGCTGTCCATTTGAGGACACTTAGAAAAATATAGAGAGACCCTTAGGAAAAGGGTCTTTGACAACCAGAACGGTTGTGCAGGATGGACCGTCGTAGGGATGACGGTTCGTCGCATGTGTCCGTTGGAGGACACTTGGAAAAAGTGAGAGAACCTTAGGAATAGGGTCTCTGACACCCACAACGCTTGTGCAGGACAGACCGTCACGGGAACAACGGTCCGTCGCATGTGGCCATTGGTGGACACTACGGGAAAAATTGGACAGTGGGGTGTTAGAGCGGTTGGAACGGACCTAATGATGGTCCGTCGTGGATACGACGGTCCGTCATCGGGGTCTCGTTGTGTAACTCAGTGACAGAGATGGAGAGGCCCCATTCATCCCCTATGACCCAAATCGAATTTGTAGTATTTTGACCTACATTTGTCTAACCCCAATACCTAGTAAACTAGCAATGCTAAGACACTTATTTCTAGGTTTTTAACACGACAACTTCGAGGAATTTTTTATATATATTTTTTAACCTAGGTCAGAAAAAATTTGATAAAGAATGAACGTATTAAGAAGAACTAGGATACTATTAATTGATAAAAAAAAGAAATAAAATGAGTGAAATTAGAGACACATATTACCTGAAACATTTGAGCAAAAACAAGAGAGAAAGGTACTTGGTGATTTCAAGTAGAGACCCCACCAGCAGCAATCCAACTAGTAGATAGTGGTTTTTAGAATTGGGGAGTTTGAGAAGATGATCGGTTGTAATAAGAGAGCTTTGAAAGTTGAAAAAGGAGGGAAATGGGAGATGTAGAGTGAAAAAGAATGGGTTGTTGAAATGAAGGGGTGGGGGGTGCTGAAATGAATGGATTTAAAAACTCCAGCGCGGTCGGGTCAGGGTATGCTTCATTTGTGCGATGTCGCAGTTATGACGGCTAGTCGTGGTTCCAGTCGCGTGTGCCTCGTTTGATGAAAATAACAGAAAGCATATACCGAGCACGACGGATTTAGGCGACGGTCCGTCACAGGGGAAACGGCATCCGTCAGTATATCCGCGGTGCAATGTGCAAGTAATTTCGCAGAATTTTGGATGATCGTCTGTAAATTAACAACCATTAGTAGAAAATGTACCATTACTAAGAAAAGGAAAAACTACAAAGTCATTGGTTTCCTCCCCAAAAAGCGCCTGATTTAATGTCGAGGCAAGACGGAGGACCACTTGATACTCAACTTCATTAAGATTGGGTATGTCTTATCACTCATTCACCGATTTGCAATATGCCCAAAAATAGAGTTTTAGTCGTTCTCTATGCTCCTAAACTGAAATGCCTCTTGGTTTTTTTTAAATCAACGCTCCATGAGGGAAGGCATACTTGGGTAATCAAGTAAGGGGCCAGGTCTGTTTGCTGAAGCTTTTTTTCCCGGAAGACAAGGAACCAAAAACGTTCTACAAAGCACCAAATCCCCAACCATAAAACTCTTGTTTTGCAAACTTTTTGGGTCATTTACATTCTTAATATCTTTCTTTGAGGGATATGGCGGATAACGATTTGGTTGGATCTCACACTCTGCCTCATGGGTTTCCTACAAATGTGAAGGTCGCTTATTCATTGTTCAACCGAAATTTCATCTGCCCCGGTCCATATAAACTAAGGCTCTATATTGTCGCAGAAGGAATGGCCGTCCCAAGAATAATAGGCACTTCAAAACGAACTTCACAATCAAGATAAACAAAATCCACCGGAAATATGAATGACTCCACTTTTACTAAAACATCATGGGAGTATACCCTATAGGATTTTCACAGGTTCGATCAGCCATCAGAGTAGCCTCATCGCAGTGTGTTTTGGGTCACCCAAACCCAACTTCTTGTGTAAATCTGAGAGGGGCCATGAGATTTAGGCTTGCTCCTAGATCACATAAGGCTTCGCAAAAGTAATGACCCGAATGTATGTACAAGGACTAGGGAACGCACCCGATCTTCTTTCTTGTAGGAGAGATCTTGTAGCAAAAACAATACAATGCTTGCCACTCTATCATATCCTCGAAAAGGGACCAATCGTTTTTTTGTAACAAGTCTCATAAACTTGGCATAACGGCATTTGTTCAAGAGATTCTACCACAAAACGGGACATTGATAGTTAGAAAGTTGCTTCAGCATGTTTATAAAACGCGAACTTACCATTCCTCCGTATTTTTCACTAATCTCTGAAGGAGGGTGGTGGTGGTCTAGGCATGGAAATTACCTTCATAGGGGGCTTTTGACATCTTTTCAAGTGCTTCGTCTTCCTTTCACCATACCTTACCACCTATCATCATCCCTTCTCACTTTTCTCATTAGACGGCATGTTGGGTCTATGTTTGCTTACCACCCGAGGTGAAATTTCCATACAGTGCCCATAATTTTTTGGACGTTTGGACAGTGTTGATAGGAGAGTGCTCCGGATGTAGTGTGTTCCAGTGGCGCTGTGATGAAACCTATTGGGCTATTTGCAACTCAATATGCTAATCCATATGGAATGTGTATTGCCTTTTTTGCCCCAATACCTGCTAAATCACACCTTAATCTTTAATGTACTCACCAACTAGCATCGAACCTCCTCTCATTTTGTGCAACAATATCCTCAAATCGCGCCACATAATCTCCACCATCCTAGGATAACTCCGATTGTTAGAATTTTTAGAAGGGAATAGGGCCCATTTACTATTCATTGTGGTACCTTAGTTACCCTATTGAAGGTTTTGTAAGGTTGTAGTTTCCATATCGCGACATAATGCCATCAGGATTAATTACCCTAGATCCGACCTTGGTTCCCTTGACCTTGCGCCAATTATCCTGATTTTTTTTCGCTTGGTCGCTCATCGGAAAAAACACCGTCGCTTATTTACTGCAGAGGAGTCCCTCAGCATATAGCATCTCATCATTACGAGGTGTGGTTAGGCAAGGGAAAAGTAGTTAACGCCAGATTATCTTTTCTGCACCCCACATATATTTTTAAACAAACCCAAAGCTCAGTTCTCATCTGAGCATTTTCTTAACGAATCTCATCTGTGGCGGGGTTTGGAGTGGCTGCACTGTGAAGGTATTTCGCTTGGTATCTGAAAACAAAAATTTTGGCAGTGAAACATTGCATCAAGATAACTAGGTACCACGAGTTGTAGTCTGGTACCGGTAAGGAGGCCAAGGACCAGTGGACCTGCGAGTCTGTATGTTCATAGCCTCTTTAGTATTCTTGGGGGCCGTTGAGAGGGATTGTGTCCTTCTGTTAGGGTTCACCCAGAGCAGCGGGTACCAAATGACCATGAATAGCAATCGGGGCGGGATGTTCTGGTTGGAATCATCATATTAATTCCCAAGTTTCTATGCATGTTGCCCGTAGTAGTACGCTCTAATCATGATCATGGGAAACAAAGGATTCTCTTCCTCTACTGATTTGGCATACAAGAAAGGTGGTTCTGCACGAATTAAAACAATAAAACAAAGTAAAATCCAAGAAAAAGTTCAGATACACTATAGTAATAAGTTATCTAATCTAAAATGTAATTTCAATAGCAACGGCGTCCAAAATTTTTTACGCTCTCACACTTTACTTCCTCAAATAAGAAGAACATAAGCGGTTGTGTCAAGTAATAACCAACTAGTGAGGTCGGGGAATTCACTAAAGAGAAAAAATAGGGGGAGAACTTAATTCAAGAGAGATTTACAGCGGATTAACGTCAATACTTACATTAGAAGAAAATAAAATGATTAAAAAAGGGGCGTGTCTATTCCTGAATAAAAGAAAAATAACTAGGAGATAAAAGAAAACAACTAGAAAGATTCAAAATGTTGGAGTGTAAGATCACCACAGTTCATAACTTGATAAGCTAAACTATAACAATTCTTTCCTAGGATCTTGAATGCAAAGTCATAAGTCTATGTATTTAAATCCTGGTCCGCTCATATAGAAAAATTGTACTCCGCACATGTGGTCGGCTAGGCTGGGTGCTATGGTTGTAACCCTTTATCTTTACCTAATATAAGCATAGTATTTTATATTATAACTACGTTATACCTCTTACCAATCACATTAATAGCCTTTAGATAGTATACACTAAAATATGTTGATAATATTCTTTTCCTATTATCTACCTCCTAGTCCGGCAAGTAGCATTAAGTTAGTTTAACGTTGGCCATCCGTTAAAAAGACTTCTATGCGAAAGAATTATCCCATACATACAAGACACTATTATTCAGATGGTTATTTAGTAGGTTTTACCTCATTATTGCATATGGTTCCCACAATCAGAGTTATGGGTTTAGTGTACCCATTTTAGTCATACGTTACAAATTCAAATATGTGATATAAAAATTAATGCACTTATTACGATGAGAAGAGAATAATAAATTCGAAAACTTCATGATTAATAAGCAAAGTCACCAACCAATCATTGATTCTTTAAAGTCTCAAGATACTCAATAATCTCTGAAAAGAGTCTGCAAAATAATCAAGTGTATAAAATATTCAAAAGGTCTAACCAATAACCAGAGTCTCTTAATAATCCTAGAGTCTAAACTCAAAAACGAGGTTTTTGAACTATTTATAGAAAAAGACAAACCTAATTAAAAAAGGACTCTATTATCGCTGGAAATCTGTCAAAACGCGGAATGGATCGACGGACATCTGCGAAAGATCGCCGTAGGTTATGACGGGACCGCATGGACTCTGTCGTCCCATCTTGTGAAATTGTTCTAATGCTCTCTTCATTACCTCGACGGCCAGGCTATGAAAGATCGTTACGAGCAGCAAAGGTTCCGTCGAGGGTCTCCACATTCCAAAACACTTGAACTCTTGGAATGGGTTTACTGGGGCTTACTTATCGATCTTCATGACGAAACCTACAGGACAGACCGTCATCGGACATACGACGGTACCCCCGTCATGTTTTCCGTAACCCACCTTGCGCAAACTCCCCATTGCATTCAGCAGCTCACTACGCTTGCCACATACGGACAGGAACAAGCATGACGGACTGTCACAAGCTCCGTATGTGGTTTCTTCTGCATGATCTAGCTCAAAAACCTCGGCATTCGCTCTTTGGACAGATTTCCTGCAAATAAGGAGAAATTATATAATAAAATAGCACAAAAACGGCTTTGGACACACTAAACTTAAGGAAAAGTATTAATATTCATATTCCCGTGAAAACCATGTAATCACCGCCACTTTCTGTGCCAGAATCTTTCCTTGTTCATCCAAACTTGGCCACATCTTTTAATTGGTAGCGACACTCCGGCTTCTCGAGAAAGTCAATCCCATAATAGAAAGAGAAAGCGTCTTATACACTCATCTATAAACCCAGTTGGTATCTTCCACATGGGAGAAACTAAAATTCCAGGCAGGGTTACTACTCAAAACCTATAATCCTATAAGCCACTCATACCCCTAAGGTTTGCCACACTCCGCGTAGTCGCTTGGGTTGTGCACGGCTTAAGCCAAAGTTCTAGAAGTTTGCCTTAAACTTATCTAGAGGGAACCTTCCCACTTGTGGATCATTGGGAACTTGAGGAGGATCTGGATCTCCTTGGGGAGGATTCTCTTTATTATCAATTTCATCTCCTTCCCTTATAGCATTATCCCTAATGTTAGTCTAATTTGGAAAAAATCATAGGAAAACATTAGAAAAAGGCCTACTAAAGAAAAACTCTAGGGCATAAATTGAAGAATGAAGAAGTGGAACTTTCCTAAACATCCAATAGCCTCCTACCCATAGATGTGTCCAACTCACACCGATAAATAAGACTCTACTAGACGTACTTTTGAGACACCCTAAGACCATTTCATAACATTATTCGCTAATAACAAGTTTGTAAAGACCCAATAGTATACCCTAGAAGATAGATCACTCTTGAGTTTCCACACGTCGTACTTGACCTGTCGGAGGTCTTTTACAAGCCATTAGACATCATTCATTGCATATATAAAAGGAAGCGCAAAATTAAAAACTTTTTCTCAAAAACATAATGCGGAAGTCTTTCTAACATATGTCTCAAAAATCATCTATAACAACATTACTAACAATGTCTTTGGACGCATTCCACAAAAGTCTTACATATTAAAGAACATAAAAGAACATAGGGGTGGTGTCCTCGGATGCTAGGAGGATTCACCAATCTTCACTTCTTGACAAGTCTTTGAAACTCTAACCTTCAAGCAACTCAATCTCCTCAAGACCATACATTGGATTAGAATGTAGGAAAAATATATGTTAGTGTACGAAATGTACCAAATATGGAAACTATCATACCAAACATAAAATATCTCAAAGGGTTAGTCAATAATAGGCATAATCATAAGAGATAAAGGCATAAGCATACCATGAATATCATAAGCATAATAAAGCATCATAAAACATATAAGAGTTCATACTAAACATATTGTCCTTCTTAATTAAATGAACTAATTCACAAGCCACCTCCAAGTATACTTGTGCAAGGTTAAGGTAGCGTCCCATACTACTAACAAAGCTAAGTACCTCTTTTTTGTCATTCTTGATCATAATTAACTTTCGTACTTAAGACTTAGGTTCATCATATTTATTTGAGTAATATGCCCCTACTCCACCTCAAAGAACACTTGTGTCATGCATGTAAGGCATCCCATTCTACCCCACACACTAAGCATATCTTGAAGTCACCTTATCATTATTTTGTTTCATTTTAGGATTCTCTAGTAGAACTACTTCATATTTACAAGGAAATATCATCTTAAGTCAATAATGTCATGGAAGGAAGCTACATCACTCCCAAAGATAAACATATATCATATAGGGGTCATGTCATAAGTAGCTTCAAGTCATACTTGTGCCATGTATGGATAACATCCCATACTACCATCCACACTAAGTACTTCTCTCAGACTAATATAATCAAAGCTAACTCATCTTTCACTTCCTTTGTACTAAGCTTGACATATTAACATAATAGACCTACTTCCATGAAGAGCACCTCATATACAATCCAAGATATCAAGGAAGGATACAAAATACCAAACATAAACCACCCAGGTGCAACCAATCATCTGGATTGCAAGCTAGTCATAGGGTAGAATGGAATATCAAACCCTAACTATCATAGAAACTATATCAAGTTATTTTTTTGTTTTTTTTGTTCATGAGTACACCTTACATGACAATAAAGCTATTAATTAGGAGAGAGAGTTAGTCCTTTCCCCTTAAGCTATAATGAAATGGTTTTGGCCACACTAAGTCAAGCTATTATGATCAAGCATCCCAGCAACAAGAGACCAAGCTAATCATGGGAGAGATTTATTCATCCCTCCGAAGCTATCAAGAAGTTCATCACCTCTAGCTATCATGAGATTCATCATCTCAAGCTATCATGAGAACTAGCATCTCAATCTATCACACCTTTGTCTTATTACATCAAGTCAATTATACAAGAAGAGGCTATTCAATACAAATTCAACCTATCCTACTTCATCATGTTTTGATTCATTTTAGGTTCTTAGGTCAATCAAGAATTCATCTATTTGAGAGAATTTGCTTTCCCTAACTTGTTCATGTTTAAGTATGGATAAGAAGGAAAACATCACCATAATTCCCTCATAATGAATTCACCCCCAAAATTCTAAAAACAATGATATACAAGTCCTATAATCAAATCTAACTTTATTCTATCATGATTCATGTCCAATTAGAAGCTTACTTCATTTAATTAGATCATTAGAAAGTAATCCTAGTTAAGCTTGATCACATAGGTTCAATTCCAACTTTACTAGTCAAGATAATCCTTGATGCCAATTAGTATTGGTAATTCATACATTAAGTGATCTTCAACCATGAGAATATAACAATACAATGTAATGTAAGGAGATCAAACTAGATCGGGCACCTTCATCTGTTGTCTCTAATGGCCCAAATTAACAATGATCACCGTCAACATCAAATTATTCAATTACACTATGTAAACTCATTAAAATATCACATAATTCATCATATTGAAATAATTTAATGCTACCCACTAGATTGAGATCCACAATAAAGCCTTACCCACAATTGAATTGAAATTTTCACAAAACAGTTAGATTGGGGTGGTTCTTTGGATCACAATTGAGGGAAAAACTAGGGAGACTCCATGACATGGAAGAATTCATGGATTTGAATAAGGCTTACACATACCTTATATTAAGAATTCTAAATCACAATTTGATTACTTGGGAATTTTTCCTGAGATCTGCCTCAATTTCTTATTCTTCAATGGTGGTAGAGAGAAATTTTGGTGAGGGAGAGGTTCTGATTTGGAGTCTAGGGTCTAAATTGTTATGTCACTGCTTAAATACACTTCAAACCCCTAAAATAACCGCCAATAATTAATCCCTAAAGCAGTTAAAAGACCCCTGCACTTGTTGGGCCATTTAACCAATTGTAATTTCACGTACAAACGATGCGACCAAAACTGAGAAGTCATTGTGCATTGGAGGGTTACCTCAAATTCTTGGCTCTAGAATATTTTGAGATTAAATGATTTGCTTAGGCCCCGCGTTGTAGGGTACACTTTTTTCATTTTAATTGTGGCTGGCGTCACGCAGCAACCTCCACATCTTTGCTGCCCAGCAGCTTTCTTTCCCAATGTTTGGGTCCTCTTTAGGGATCGTTAGGGTGGTACCCTGATATACCGTGGCTTCACGGTATAATTAATACTTTTAACTCAAGTTTATGTGTCCAAAGCCCTTTTTATGCTAATTTTTATCAAAGTTTCTCTTTGTTTTGCAGGAAACTCTGCCGAGCCACATTGCGGAGGAGATTTTGAGAAGAAGCTAGAGAGAAAGAAGCTGTTTTCTTGAAGGATTTAAGGAGAGGGGAAGTCTGGAAAGTTGTGGGATTACGAGGCTGTGACGGTCCGTCATGGCCATGACGGTTTCCCCGTCCTGCATGTACACGTGAAGATCAGAGAAGTGCATCCCAGGTACCCAAATTCCAAGAGTTTAAGTCTTTTGAACGAGAACCTCGAGGACCGTTAGCCATGACGTCCGTCACACTTACCGTGAGGGGAGAAATGAAGAGAAGCACAGCAGAGGAAAAATGCACAAGTATGGGGACGACGGAGTCCAAGCACGGTCCGTCATGACCACGACGGTCCGTCGCGTGGTCGTCGACCCAGCCGAATTTTGGCAGATTTCAGTAATTAGATCTTGTTGTAATTAGGTTTGTGTATTTTTTATTAAATAGTTCGAAAAAAAACCCTCGTTTTTTGAGCGTAGACACCCTGTAATTAATTTACATATTAGAACTATATTATTATTAGATATTAGTGATTAGTGTTTGATCTTTGGAGATTCTGACAAGTAAGTTTTGGGTGCGGTTTGATTAATCAAGCCAATCTTTTGGACTTTACTTTTGTCATTGAAGTAAAGTACATGAATTCTTGTTTAAATATTTGAAAAATTGTGTTTTTATGGCGATGAGTAACTAAACTACCATACTAGGGTTGTGGGAAACATAGGCAAAATAATGGAGATAAAACCCTAGTAAAACATAACAATTCTAGAAAGAGTGTTGATGTTATATAATTCTTTCTCTTAGAAGTCTTTTTAACGGAAGATCAAGTTAGAACTCGGCTTAATGCTGACTTGCACGGACAAGGAGGAGATAATAGGAAAAAAAGAATTAGTAACATGATTGTGTTATACTATCTAATAGGCTAGGGTAGAGTGGTACGATGTAGAAACTTAGCAAATATCGAAAAAAAAAAAAAAAATACGCTGCTTAATTGTGGTAAACGAAAGGGTAGGAAAGCAACACACGTAGCCGCCGGACCAAGGTGCGCGAGTGGAGATTTATAGATGCCGGACCAAGGATTTAGAAATAACATAAACTTATCACTTTGCATGCAAAGAACTAGGAAAAGAATTGTTATAGTTAGAATAGCAAGTTCTGAACCTGTGGGAACACGTAAACCCTAGTACTTTTGATTCATTGATTTTAAAACCCAAACTCTTAAAAGTTGTTTGTAAGTGTCTCTTCAATTTCGTGTTTTTTTAGTTCTTTGTACTTATAGGAGGATACAAACCACCCTGTTTACATTTTTTATTTTTTTACTTTCTAAGGAAGTTATCAAGCAGAAAACAATAGAATACCAAGTTAAAGTTAAGTCTAGACTATTTTCCTCGTGGGAACGATCCCAACATCAATAGTTGGGTTATTTACTGACGCGACCGCTTTTACTTCTCATTTGAGGAGAAGTAGTTGAGCGTATCAAATTGGCGCCGCTCGCCGGGGCGGGGGGAGGGGGGGAACTTAGCTTTCGATTACTTTTACTTATTAATAAGTTAGTTGACTAGTTTCTGATTTTGACTTTGTTTTATGTTTTTGATTTCTTTCAGAAACTTATCCTCCTGTATGCCAAATACACGGAGAGGAAGGAACCATTTCCCCTACGATCACGAGTAGAAGCGTTACACTACGCAAATGAATAGTAATTGGGAATAAATTGAGTGATGATCCAAACCAGAACATCCCAGCTCGGGTTATGTTCTGGTCAAGAGATGTTACCGGACCTCCGGGTCGGCTCGGAACATCAACAGAGGGGACAGAATCCCGACTCAACGGCCCAAGCATACTCCAGAGGCTATGATAACATAGAAGATTCAGAGGGGGCCAACTAGTTTTGCACTCCTCTACCCACAGGACATTAATGTGTGGTAACAGTAGTATGACCTGCACATGCTCATGCAAGAAGAGTGTTTGTTTCAGGGCTACCTTCTAAGATACCACATGCCCAGATAGCTAAGGTTAAGGGCAGTATGGCAAAAGTTGGTGGGGAGGCCCTGACTTGGATATAGAGTGATAGGGCTCAGAAGTGTTTCCCATCTCACTGAAGGGAAGGATGCATGTGGTTCACTGAGCTCCCAGACAACTCAATCTTTCTTGGAATCAATGAGGGATGTCTTCTCTACGCACGCTACTATCCGGGTTTCTCCAAGAAACCTAAAATCCACAAAGACAGGGTGAGAACTTTGTGGCACTACCAGGAGAGTCAGTTAGTTAGTTCTGGGATAGATTCACCTCTTCTTGAGAAGTTTGTCCAAATAACCGTATAGCTGATGAGTGTGAAAGAATATTTCTATAGCGGCCAAGATGATACAACCAAAGCGGTATTGGAACTATAGCAGGTGGATCGTATGGAGAATGTCCTTTGCAGAAGCGATCGCTGAAAAATTGCGAAAAAATCTCCCGAACGAAAATAACAAAGCTTGGAGTACTAGAAAGTCGGATACAGGGAGGAAGAAGAAACACCTTCGCAGTGAGTCCACTCACCAACCACATCCACAGATGATATTGCGAAAGAAATGGCTCAAATGAGACCTGAAGCTTGGGTTGGTGGTAACTAAACAAATGTCACTGGGGGTTGCAGAAAAGGTGAATGCAGTAAACGACTTGGCTAAACCCAACACTCCCAATGGATGAATGTTATAGTGGGAGGATTCCTATGCAGTAATGAACAGATGGGGTTTCCGACCAAAGCGCCCAAGCTCAAATCAGGAAATTGGCGCCAAGGTCAAGGGAACCAGGAGGAACATATGGTAACTTACAATCTGAGGGTCACTATGTCAGAAGTGATGGAAACTTCAATCGCGGGGACAACAACTTCAACAGGGTAAACTATGGTATAGAAACGACAGGAATGGACCCTCTTTCCTCCTCAAAAAATCGGGAAGTTACTCCTAGGATGGTGGATTGGAGATAGTATGGAGCGAGTGGGATATGTTGGCACAAAAGGATGAGGAGTCGATATGTAGGATGACAATTAAAGACTTAAGGGGTGTGATTTAGCTTAGTATTGGGCAAAAAGTTGATACACACGCACTTTCGATTAAGCAATTGCATTGCCAAGTGGCCCAAATTATCTGCGACAGTGAAACACACGGCACGGGCAACTCTTCCTAGCAAACTGTCCAAAAACCTAAGAATGATGTGGGCACTGTATGGCAATCCCTACTCGGGGTGGGGGTGGTAGGCAACCTATTGACCAAAAGGGCAAAGAGGACTCAAGGAAAATGAGGACTCGAAAGGAGACAGGATAAGGTGGGGAGGTCGGTAGTGGTGTGAAGAACGAGGGAAAATAATGGAAAGATGCAGAAGCACCCATCAAGGTAATTACCATCGCCTAGGCCTCCACCCCTTCCCCAGAGATTAGTGGAAAAAGACGAGGATGGTGTACGTTACCGGCGTTCATAACTATGTTGAAGCACACTCTCTATCAATGTTACTTGGTAGAGCTTTAGAACAAAGCCCGGTTACGCCAAATTTAGAAGATTGCGTACAAAGAAAAAGATGGGTTACTTTCGAGGATGATGATTAGACTACAGCATTGTACGCTATCGCTACTAGATCCCTAGTACAAAGAAAGAAGATCCTGGTGGTTAACTATCCCCTGTACAGTGGGGGGGTTCATTACATTTTGCCGAACGCATTATGCGATCTGGGGGCCAGCATTATAAATCATGCCCCTCTCAATTTACAAAGAAAGTGGGGATTGGGGGCTCCGAACCACTACGATGCGGCTACTGATGGCCGAGGCGGACAGTGATGAAACGGCCGATAGGGATACCCATGATGTGCTAGTAAAAGTGGAAACTTAATCTTTCCGGCGGATTTTGTCATCTTGATGTGAGGTCGACTTTGAAGTGCCTTATTTTGTGGGAGGCCATTTCCTTGCACAGGTAGAGCCGTATTGATATGGAAAAGGGGCAGATGACCTTCCGACGGATAAGAGACAGCGAACTTCAATAGTTGTAAAAGACCATGAGGCCAGAGTGGTGACTCAATCGGTTTTTGCCTAGACCACAAAGAAAAGATGAAGAAGGAAACTAAACAGAAAAATGCAATACAGAGTTTTTGGTGGGGGATTTGGTTGTTGGTAGAAGTTCTGGCGGTACATTGTCTTCTGGGGCAAGACAAGTCCAAATGGACAGGCACCTTATTTGATTACCCAAGTATTCCCTCATGGGAGCAGTTGAGTTAAACTCAAGAAGGGGAGTGAGGGTAAGAGGAATAGGGACAGAAATAAAACCCTTCTTTTGGCATAAAGCTCAGGAATAACGGAAATAGAGGCGTACCATCTTGATGAAGTCTGATTAATCAAGTGTCCCCAGTGTGCCGCGAAATTAAATCAGGCGCTTGTTGGGAGGCAAACCAATAACTTATAGTTTTTTTTTTTTTTGTATAATGGTAGAATTTTCTTTCAGTAAGGGGTTTTAAATTTGTAGGAACATCACACAGGAAATTCCTGCCCAGAACACTACTTCGCAGTAGGCCACTGCGGCTACGCCGACGGACCCGTTTCATCGAAACGGACCGTAGTAGGATCCGTAAACCAGGTATGTAGTACTGCATTGTTGAAATTAGGCACATACGACGGAACATTACGACGGGCCGTTCACACATGTGACGGACCGTCGTCGTGGGAACCAGTGGCAAGTTAATGAAATATACAAGACCCGACCCGGCTGGACCCTTTCCAAATGTTGACCGTTATATTTCCCCCCTCCATATTCCACCAATACTTCATTCTTCCACTCACATCCCATCTCTTTTAAATCCACATTCCCATAACTGCCTCATTCTCCCACAAATCACACCGCCTTATCCTATCTCTACTGCGGGTTTGTGGTTGTGACCGTGCCAGGATCATTCTCTATTTGTCTTCTTCTCCATTTTCCAAGGTAGTGTGTCTCTACATTTATACTTATTTTTCTGCTTATTTAGGTTTTGTAGTGTTAGTATTAGCTTAGTTTTTAGTAGTTATCATTGTTTCCTCTATATGCCAAGTCTAAAACTGGTTCAAATTGTTGATAACCCAAGCCAGATGTCGCTTTGGTGAGTAGTTTCTTAGGGTCGTGGGGTATAGAAACAATATAGTCATATCACTATATAACCATGTAAGGCTCATCGGAATACGTTAGGCCCACAAATTCTAGGACGGCCTCTCCAGAACGAGACCCCGATTGACGGCCCGTTCGCCTACCTACACGACGGACCGTCATAGGGTCCGTGACACAAGCCCTAGAACCCTGCTAAACGTTGCAGTGACGGACCGTCATACCCACGACGGTCCATCCTGCATGACCGTCTGATGGTCAGAGACCCTGTTTCTCAGGTCCCAAAATGTCTAAGTGTCCTACGACGGACTATCGACGGACCGTCATACCACGACGGTCGTCTTCTTGCTGACCGTCATGATGGTCAGAGGACCCTGTTTATTTTCAGGTCTCTCAAAATTGTCTAAGTGTCCTACGACGGCTCTTGTGACGGACCGTCTCATACCCGACGGTCCGGTCCTGCATTGGACCGTCAGATGGTCAGAGACCCTTGTTCTCAGGTCTCTCAAATTGTCCAGTGTCTAAGACGGACTCTTTGTGACGGACCCATTCTACCCCCGACGGTCTCTTCCTTACCCCCGGAACGGTCGTCTGCCTGACCGTCAGTGGTCAGAGATCCCGCCTTCAGGTTTCCATTACACATAAAGATACCAAGTAAAACCACGACGGACCTCATGAAGGTCCGTCATAGTTCCAAGACGGACCGTTATCTGTCCCGTTGTGTGATACAGTTTCAATATAATTACACACTATTTCAATGTTAAGTCAGATAGTTTGCCTATCTTGATTGAACATACGCGTACTAATAGGGACCCTTTGCAGGTACTATCTACTATGGCACCCAAAGCAAGGACGAGCCTACGCACGAGGGCGATCCAAGTCTGTGCCCGTCGGCACTATTTGGATCACGGGGGTCTGATCGATGAGAGCCGAGGGGACCTGAATATGTTGCTACAATGCCACATCCGCCCCCTTCCCGTACTCCACGTCACCAGAGCCACACCAAGAAGTGGCCGCCCGGCGTAGTCACTGCCTTCCAGTCTGTGATGAGGACGAGCACAATGACCTGGCACACCTCTGGTGTAACAACAAACGAGGAAGGGCATCTGGCTCCTTAGGAGATCCTGGTCCGGGAGGAGGGAGCTTAAAGGATATGCTTTGAGGTTCGTACACGCCACAGCTGCAGCGCGCATCGTATGATGAGTTGGCTTGACAGTTCTGAATACACATAAGGAACCAGGTTCAGGTTCCCCCACTCCTGCAGCTGACCAGCCAAACGGTGGTTGTTGTCGTCGACGGGCCACGTTTTCAGTGTAGCTCCGAACGCAAAGTTCCTGAACGACCAAAAGGAGTAATGAATCGCCCACTCACCCTGGAGCGCGGGACTCACCGGGAGACCTTGCCGATGCCGGAGATTCATAAACCTCTTCACCCAGGATCGCTTGGAGTGAGACAGCACGGTCCATTGGGACGCGACAGCGAGGAGATGGTCCGAGAGTTCTACGGTCCGATTGCGCGACCTCTCATTCCCAGATGACAGGCGGGGTGACTCCCGCTAAACAGGCCCCATCCCCATTGAGAAGGTTCGAGTCGGGGCGGGCAGGGGTCGAAAGTTCAATGCCAAGCAATTCGCAGGTTCCTATACGGCGACAGTGTAGCAATGCTATCGGACCCCCATCAATGCCGCGTGTGACTAGCGATGGCAGAGATAGTGGAAGGATGGAAAGTTAGAAGGAGGTACAACATGAGCATTAGAGACAACCAAGAGGTGGATGGCCCTTGCCACCCTCAGTCCGCGGAGAGTGTGCTGATTGGGTCACGAGCCGAAGGGGGGGCCTCAAAAAAAAAAAGGCCAACCTAAAGTTAGTCGCAAGTTTTTCTTGTGGCTGCTCTGCTGTCAATGCCTTTCACACCACGCTGCTATTAACATTTACCTGGGATTAGAGAAGATGCTTCCGATGCGCAATGATAGCCGGCTTCGATGGGGTGGACACATGCATGGCTTCTCCAGGGGAAGTCATGCACGGAAGGGCCTTCAAAGTCACCCCCACCACCCCTTTCCGGCAGATCTTTGCCCATTTTGCAGGGTCTGCAGGTGGGCCATTTGGCCAATAAGACGTTGCGAACCCCGCCGGGTACCGTGATGTCGGCATCATCAGAGCGAGGCAATGGTTTGGTTGGCCCCACCGTCGAGGGCCCCGTCCAGAGATTTGCCACACCACTAGCAGACGATCTTGCGGATACAGTGGCCCAGGCCCGACAGCACACAGACATCCACAGACACTACCCCGTCGAAGGGCTATCCCGGGTGTTTTAGTAGCAAAGCCCATCTACGACACCGGCCCCACTTGCTCGAGTACAAAAACTGGAGGCACAAATGGCCACTCTTTCATCATTATCAAGCCGTGG
The DNA here is from genome assembly GCA_027704765.1 of Solanum habrochaites. Lineage (NCBI taxonomy): Eukaryota > Viridiplantae > Streptophyta > Magnoliopsida > Solanales > Solanaceae > Solanum > Solanum habrochaites. The sequence goes on along the minus strand of JAKWJA010002491.1, from coordinate 36,651,835 downwards.
AGGATTGGATGCAGAAGGGATATAGCTGAGTAGGAACGGCGCGTATGGAGATCGGAAGATTTCGCAAGAGAAGCCAAGATGATGAGGTGAAAAAGCGAAGAGATGCCCTTTGAGTTGAGGGTGTTAGCCCGACCAGCCCAGCAGGATAGATGTGCAACTCTTCAGGCTGGAAGTAAGACAGGTCTCGTGCAGACATCAGTACGATCTTAGAGACGAGAGTTCCGGGTCTGTCCCGCGCCTGGCCTGAGGGGATACTGTATTGGCGGCTTTGTTTCATACCTCCAGCCATTCACCCATCTTCACGAGAGAGAGTGCTAAGAGGCGAAGGGGAGTCGATCGGGGGATTGAAGGCAAGAGAGAAAGAGAAGGTCTCAGCGCGAGAGTTGGAGGAGGCGGAGGAGAGGAGCATCACTCTGATTGAGGCGGAAAAGGCACACCGGATAAGAGCATCGAGATAGCGGTTGGGCCGTCTAGCTCCCGTAAATTTGTAGAGACAGCAGTAGGCCTACGAGGGGTGCGGTGGCGGGGGCTGTGGGATGGCATCACTGAGGTGTCCCAGATTGTGAGCGAGGACCACCACTGAGGGTGGTAAGGGGTTGGTTCTGCAGGAGGATGTGGTTCTGGGAAAACCGGACCCACCAGCTTGTTGATCGACGGCGCTATGCGCCACAGTTTGCGACCTACCCCTTAATCTTTAGATTTTTGATGCATTGGGGACATGGCATGTTTTTTTGTTGGGGGTGGGGTAAATGGAAAGTGAGTGTTAGGGTGAAGTCTGAGTTAGCTACCCAAACCACTATCCTCTTGGGGTTTCTTAGAGAGTCTTTTTCCCCAAAAGACTGATTAATTTTATTTTTTTTTTTGAACCGGCATTGTGTTTAATATCTTTTGTCATAGGTCTTTAACTCTGAAGCTGATGGCAATGCATCCTGATAAACTGAAATAATGTTACTAGGCATAGTAACTGACAATTGTGTGGCTCTACGCATGAAATCGAGTTTATATTATACCATTGCATTACCTAAGTCTTTAATTCAAAATAGGTGTAGAAATGATTGGTATAGTGAGACATGTTAAGTGAGAGGAGGAGGAAAGGAAAATGTTGAATGTCCCATATTGAATACTAAGCTAGACCTTGACTGGTTAGTCATGCTAAAAGGAAGCTGTTCTGTAACAAACAATTAGGAAAGGATATAGGCCCTTATTTTCAGGAAAAAGCCCATTTCTAACCCAATAAAAGAAACCAAATGAAAGTTATCCTTCCTGATCCAAATAATTTGAGATTAATTAGACATTTCTTTTTTTCTTACCCCAACTGATCTTTTCTGGGAACAACGTGTGGCTTGGTCCCTCCAGGACATGTGCCCCAGCTTATCCAAAAGCAAGTTCGAGGGGGCTAAATAACAACCTTCGTTCTGGCCCTGACCCAAACTTGGGTCCTGTTGACCTTGCCTCATGCAAAGCAATGAGTTGAGGGGGAATATATACGAGGAATGATCTGGAAAGTGAGGTTGAAAGAACCAGAAGAGAGAGACAAGAACCAAACAGTAAAGTGACTCAAAAGTAGTGTTGAAAGAAAAAAAAAAAAAAAAAAAAAAAAAGAGAATGAGAGGTCACTACACAAATGAGAGAAAGAAGGGAAATTGGAGCAAAGGGAAAAGAAATTGAGAGGAATGGGAGACGATACGATGGATAAGAAGAAGATTTAGCTGATATTGTCAAGGAGGGCAAAAAAAAAAAAAAAAAGTCACGAGAGTATATAAAAATGTACACTACGACCCCTGAGCCATGTTCAAGCTAAACAAGTTCCTATCGTGATCCTAAGGGTTGTTATAGCAACTTAAGGGACCGTGGAAAATAAGGGCAAGCTTTGGCATAGGTAGAATGAGTGTGACTTTGTTCTGAGGGACTGAGTGTTTTAAATGTAATCCTTATATAAAACTGAAATCATTGTGTTGAAAAATGGAGGATTTTGTGTCTAAAAGTGAGGCCATTAGTTGCAATACCCGACTTGTTAGCACCTCGGTGAGAAATTGAAGAGGATAGGTGTTTTAGTTGCATGGTGAATGAGTTCTGGTCATGTTCGAACTCCCACAAAATTCAAGCCTAATAGGATAGCATGCATAGATTTGATGAGATTAATCGGGAAATTTGATACCAATGATTGCCAAAGGAGTAAAACATGAATATATTGTACAAGAGGTAGTGAGTTCATAGTGGTCGCTTGAGAGGACAAACAACGAATTAAGTTGCGGGTGGTGATTATACGTGGATTCACGGTATAATTACTACTTTAACTCAAGTTTAGTGTGTCCAAAAGCACTTATGCTAATTTTTTAACAAGTTTCTCTTTGTTTTGAAGGAAATCGTCCAGGCCCAATTGCAGGAGATTTATGAGAGAAGCTGCTGATGAAAGGAAGTGGGGAAGTCTGGACCAAGTGTATGGGATATTACGACGGCTTGTGCGGTCCGTGCATGGCCTGACGGTCGCCTTGATGAAAGTCTGAAGTGAGAGAAGTGATACCAGTACCCAAATTCCAAGATTGAAGTCTTTTTTGAAAAGAGACCTCGACGGACCGTGATGCCTAGGACGGTCCATCACACTTACCGTTGAGGGGAAATGAAGAGAGCAGCAGAGGAAAATGCACAAGATGGGACGACGGAGTCCACGATGTCCGTATGACCAAGACGGTCGTCGCGTGGTCCGTCGAGCCCAGCCGCGTTTTGGCAGATTTCCAGTAATTAGAATTCTTGTTTAATTAGGTTTTTTGTATTTTTTATAAATAGTTCGAAAAAAAACCTCGTTTTTGAGGTTTCGACACTGATAATAGATTCACAATATTAGAACTATTATCATATTAATATTATGATTTAGTGTTATGATTTTTGGAGATTCTGAAAAGTAATTTTTGGGATTAATCAAGAATATTTTGGGACTTTACTCTTTCTCATTGAAGTAAGTACAGGAATTAATTGTTAATATATTTGAAAATTGTGTTTATGGCGATTGAGTAAACTAAACTCCATCACTAGGGTTGTGGCGGAACCATAGCGCAAATAATGGAATAACCTAGCTAAAATAACAATTCTAGAATAGTGTCTTGCATGTATTAATAATTCTTTCGCTTAGAAGTCGTTTTAACGGATGATCAAAGTAGAACTCGACTTTATGGCTACTTGCGGAACAAGGAGGTAGGATAAATAGGAAAAGAAATATTAACCAAGATTTAGTGTTCTACTATATAATTAAGGCTAGTATTGATTGGTATACGAGGTAGTTAAATTAGTCACATATCGAGACGATGCTTAATAGGGACCGGGGGTGTAACGATTAAGGGTTAGGAAAGCAACACACGTAGCCGGACCAAGGTGGGAGTGAGTGAGCGGAGTGAGATTTTCTAGATGCCTGCCAAGGATTAGAAATACATAAACTTCTCACTTTGCATGCCAAGATACTAGGAAAAAGAAATTGTTTATAGTTAGAATTATCAAGTATTGAACCTTTGTGGGGAACACGGTTATACCTAGTTCACTTTGATTCATTGTTAAAACCCCAACTTAAAAGCTGTGTTAAGTTTTGTAAGTGTCTCTTTCAATTTCGTTAGTTCTTTTTAGTTCTTTTTACTTCTTAGGAGAGTTACAAACCCCCTGTTTACATTTTTATGGTTTTTTAAGGGCACAGAAGGCAACAGGCGTACGAAAAATCCCCATCGGGACGGCAGCATTTGAATGTGAGAGAAGCATTGCTAGGGGTGCTCATGGTATTACTACACCTCAGGTTAAGAATTGTGTTGTTAGTGGCGGGGGGTTGTAAGTGTGGTGGTATGACGTGCGGAGCGAAGGTGAGATTGTGCGGAAAGGAAAGGGGAAGGAGGGGGAGCAAGGTAGAAGCGGTACAGGATAGATGGATGTGAAATAAGTAGATCATCTCAATCCCTCCCATTTCCTGCATCACTCCGCCCTTCTCCGAACATCGTAATAAACAAGTTAAAGGTAAGTCTAGACTATTTCCTCGTGGGGACGATTCCCAACCTCACTAGTTGGGTTATTTACTGCCGCGACCGCGGTACGTGCTCATTTGAGAAGGAAGTTTTGAAACGGCTCAGTACCCGCGGTGGCGGACGCGAAGGGGGGGACCAGGGGAAGGGAAGGAGAGGGGGAGGAGAAGACGCACGGCGCGAGGCATCAAGCAGAACCAAGCAAATATACCTCCACCCGCCACTTGTCTCCTCTTCGCCCCTACGAAACCCATGCCCCCTATACCCCTACCCCTATGGTTCAATTATTCACTTGCTTTTCCATTGATCTCAACCCCCCCTTACTATCTTACCCTATACTCCAAAACTCCACTGAAAAAGCCCCACTATACACTAGTTCAACTAGGCTAGCTTCTCGACGTCTTGGATGTTTGACCTCAAACCTCTTCAAACTGACTACTATAAATTGTGACACATATTAAACATGAGTTATTGACTCTTTGCACACATGAGATGCTCTAATACCTTATTTAATTTTGGTGTTATTATAGGATAATACAATACTTATTAATTGAAACGAGATACATAAAAAGTAATGTATCATGCACAAATTTTTTTTTTTAGATATGATACATAAATTCGAAATTATACTAGTTGTATCAACTATATAGCAACTACAACATGATAATGTACCAATTTCATATATAAAATCTTATGAACAATAATTACTTATTTAATGTATCTCGTATAAATATAATATCAATTTAAACGAGATACATAAATAATAATGTATCATGCACTAGTTTTTTTTTTTTTATGTATGATCGTACATTCAAATTTATATTAAATGTATCCATTAAATAGAAATTACCTCATAGTAATTTACCGAACTCAAATATGTCATCTTATGGTTAATAATTATATAATTATTTAATGTATCTAGATAATACTTACCAATTTAAACAAGATACGTAAATAGTAAAATGCTAAGTAGAAAATATACTCAAACTGTAATAAATGAATATTTTCTTGTACGGTGACGAAGGAGAAGGAATTTGTGTTCAGTGAGTATTATATAAGCCACAAACCATTCAATATACGCGAGTCAGTGTTAATCTTGCTGAGTCTGATCTCGGCGACATATAGCGATCTACGTTTCCTTCTTTCTCAAGGTTATGATGATTTTAACCGGTGCGTATGTTCTATTTAATCCTCCATATATGAATATAGCCAAACAAAATCACCAAGTATCCATTTTTATAATCAAACAATTGTTGGATTAACAAGTGAAAAGAGCAGTCTTTGCGAAAAATAAGTATGAGTTTAGTCAAAATTATCATTAGTGTGACCTTCACAACCTCTATCATGAGGATGTATCTTCTCAAATTTACAGATAATTTTAAATCAAAATTGAAAGAATCTTTAATTAACTAAGAGCAAGAATCGGAATATAAAAAACTGTGTTAATAATTTTGAGAAAAAATTGGAAGAAAAAGAATCTTCGCTGAAATGGAAAAAGAAAAGGAATGCTTGAATTAATTTTTTTTTGAATAATCTTGATTCAAAAAATTGAAGATTTTTTCAGAACTTGAAGATTCAAACGTATATTGTTTGTCCAACAATAATTTTATCACTTTTGTATCCTTTATAACTCACCTCGCTTACCTAAAATTTTGATAAAATTTTTTGAATTAAATCTGAAAGGTCTCTTCATTGAATGAGGAACAATTTGAAAATTTGAATTTCTTTGTTCTATTAGGATTTGCCTCGATTCAGAGTAAGAAGTAACGTAATAGTAACTTATGGGATTAATTTTTAGATTTTGTTCATTTTTAGTGCAACAGAAAGATTCTTTTCTATTTGAATTAATGTATCCGTATGGTGACTATGAATTGGGAAGGTGTAGATTTTTTAAGGGAATATTGTAATTAGAAAAAAAAGTATGGATATGATGTAATTTACTCTCTACACTATGGGATTTATGTAAGTTCTACAAAATAAAATATAAAAGAATTAGGTCTAATATGACCCTCTCCACAACACAAAATTCAAGTGAAAAGTGTGTAAACTTTTTTATTTCCATTTTGAAGATTAAGCTAATAGACTTTGTGCTCTTGTTGTCGGGATAAAGAATTAACGTTGGTCATATGTTCTTGTTGAGAGTCCATCGTCCAATAAGAGTAGATTAATTTAATTATTTTATCTTTTCGGATTGGATCTTGGGATCTGCTTTGCTATATGGAGTTCTTATTGTTTTTGTATGGTGTTTGCAACAATCTTTTTGAATCTTGTTCTGATTTTTTTTATTCGTTGAGTCTTCTCTAATTTGAAGTTGCGACATCTTTAAAAATTAATATGTTACTATGAAATCAAATTAATTGTGTATGAATGTAAAGCTGAATTAGAAGAAATAATTACTTGTCACCTATGAATCCTAAATTTTTTACCAGATGTAACACCTCAACTGTATGATATTGTAATCACATAACATATTTAAGCCATCATAGTGTAGCTATTTCTCCTTAAATACTATAGGATTTATTAATAAAACCCTTGTGATAGAGCAAACTAAAATAGATTGCTTGTAGAACACGGTTGTCTTATTCTCAAGATGGTGTCTTATGTTTATCAAGATTGATGATATTTTTGTTTATACTTGGGACTTCCTAAAAAATTGTAAACATATATGTATTTGCAACATAAAAAATTAAGTTAGAAAGAGCATTATCCTCACTTAAGAAGTGTTAAATTATTACTTACATAGTCATCTGATAATGTTCAACTAATCCATCAAATTAGAAATGTAGGCACTCATATCCTAAAAAACATCAGATAAGGATTAGGGGAGAGATATATAGAGTTAAACCCTATCGCATAGTGGCGGAGCCAAAATTTTGAACAAGGATGTTCATACTTTAGACCTTGCTTTCTTTTTTTAAATGAAAACAATGGAACTAAGAAAAATAAATAAAATACCTTGGTCTAGGTCGAACTCACGGCTCCAAGGAAAATTTTGAAAGTCTTTAACACTAGGTTATCTTTCTTAATATGTCAAGGGTGTTCAACAATTAGTATATATCCAAAAATAATGATATTTAATATATACACTCGTAAAAACATTTCGACAAAGGTTGTTCATCTAACCACCCATAGCAACACCTAGCTCGCCATTGCTATCGCACGACTTTAGAATGATAAAAGAAGTAGAATTTCCTAGACGCCTTATAGATTCCTATTCTTAAATGTGTCGCGCTTCACACTCATGAACAAAACTCTAATAGACATGGTTTATGAGGCATCCTAGGACTTTGATTAACCGCATGCTCTGAATACCAAGTTTGTCATGACGATGTACAAAACCTTGAGAGGTCTTACACAAGTCTCTTATCAAACATCATACATGATAATAGAAATAAAGCGTTCAAAATGATAACAACTCATATTTTCGAAGAGTTTGACAAGTGGAAGTCTAACATATGTCTCAATAATCCATCTAATATATCATAAGGAAAGTGATTGAGACTAACCCATATATCACATACTTTTTGAAAACTAGAAATGACATAAAGATATAAAAGTATCTTAGTCCTTGGATCGTGAGGATTCACAAATATTTAAAACAAATGAACTAGCTACACACAAGTATGTGAAATATGAGCTTCCGACACTACATTAGACAAACAATGTAGGCCAGTATGTGATCGTACAATTCAAATGTACAAAAGTTGGGGCAATATGCCATAAAAGGACAATAGCATGACTGGATTAAAACAATCAGGCATTGAAATTCTGTTGAACTTACAAACTTAAAGAAGAAATGTACCTTATACTTAAAAACAAGGGTAATCTACTTTCCAAGGTAGATATGTACATATCATCTTTTGCTAAATTAGATACATTATCTAGGTCATCTAAAGACAATCGTATGGGGGTGCGCAATTTGGGACTAGAGGTTGCTCTTAGGTACCATCCTAATTGAGTCTCTAACTCAAAACCCTCTCGGTGATAAGTCTAAATACCAACAAATTGATAAAATTCAAGTATAAATATAACATAGGAAAGGCAATGAGCAATTTCATTCCACATTCTTTCAAGATAAAAAAAACATAGAATAACTCCTTAAACATAATTCAACTTAGTTGAGAAAACCTTTCACCAATATGAATTCAAACGTGAGAAATACCTTTCACAATCATGATCATAATAGCATGTGAGAGAATCTTTCACAATTACATTGATACTTCCCTTTAAAAGTGTCCCATATCATTTATAATAATTTCATAAAAATATGCATATCTTCACAAATTCATAGTTAAAAATCATAATTTAGGAATGAGTCAACATGATTTCAACTAAATATCATCTATTAACATTGAATCATGCATTATTAGACTTAATTAACAACAATCAATCATAATTGGGTGAAACCTTAAAGATTAAATTGAGCCCTAACTTAGATAATTGGATTTGAGATTGAAAATTGGAAGCTTTAGGGACCCCATGGAAAAATGAATTACATGGGTGAATAAGTTCATACCTTGATTCTGGAAAGCCAAGAATATTGGAGGATTGATGAATGATATGAAGCGTATGTATATTTTTAAGAGCCAAATAACCCCCTTACTTTAGCTAAGTTTGAGGACAACATCTTGTGTTATTGTTACTATTTGAGTCATGTTATTTCATTTGGACTAACCAATATGATTAGTGATTGTAGGATGGAAAACATAAGGAAAGTTGAAATATATGAAATCACAAGAAGTGCACATGAATTTGCTCAATAAAAATCAAAGGACAAAGGCTAAAGAGAGCAAATGAAGTGCAAAGTGAGAAAATCCAATGATACGTACGCGAAAAGGGCATTATTTATTTGTGCACCAATGATGAGAAGGTAGATAGTTCTTATCCTTTCAGCGACACAAATAGATTTTACTAAAATTTTATATTACCATTCCCTTTGCATCACAATTTGACTAAAAATTTCTACCAACTTTTCAAAATTATAAATAGACTTTAATTTTTATTTCCCCGAGCCGAGACCCTCGACGGTACTGACACTCGAGAACCATTGCTGGTCTCAAACAAAATTTTTGTAATACCTCGGAAATCAAACCTAGAAAATAATTGCATAACACACTTGAAGCATTGAACCACAAGAGGGTTCAGGGACCGTGTCCAGAGTTGGACTCCAACAGGCCCAAGCGTCAGACCATAGGACCTTTCATGGATCGTTGTCACGACGACGGTTCGTGGTGGAGTCTGTGGTAATTGAACTAGTAGACACCCTAACCTATCCCCAGACACCCCCATGTCTATGTGAAGACTATATAAACTTACACGGTCTATGGTCCCTAACATAGACTGTGGGATAGCTCGTGGAAGTGAGTAAGTAGCCCCCCTTGGCCAACCCATGAAACACCCATGCCCAATTGAAGACCACGAGGGCTTCCGCTGTGCATGGTATTTATGAAGGATCGTCGGAGCATCCGTATCACTCACCCATATAGTCCCAGAACTACTAGCTACGTAGGTAGTAAGTCCCCTTTGTGGGCATCATTTTAGTTGTCATGCCAGCATGCCTCTACACCTTTGGCAGGGTGTATTCAGTCCCCTCGATGGGGTGTATATGACTCGACATTTATCTCATATGGTTTTATATGTCGGTTATTAATAGCTCCCATGGCTCAGTCAAAGTACATAACATTATCCACTTGTCAGTATAGTATTCAGTCTCAACATGTTATCATTTGATCATTCCATTCAGTTAGTTAAGTATTTAGTATCCATATTATGTTTAGATTATACTCTTGCTTTATTGCTTATTAAGTTACCTGTTTATTTCAGCTTTACGCTATCATGCATGGCCAGTACCTTCCAAGTACTGACGCTACTGTGCGCTACATTTTATCATGATGTTGGTTTAGGTTCTCACCATCTAGATCACGCTTAGATCAATTTACGATCTCCCGTTCAGCAGCATCAGTGGTAAGTCCTCATTCTTTGAGGACAATAATCATGTTATGTTTTTAGTATTTTAGATTTTTAGTTTCAGTTTTGCCAGACTTAACTAGGGAATTTCCAATAAATTCCACTCTGTTAGAGGCTATTTTCAAACATACTTAGATTCAAATTAGTATTTGAGTTTGATATTTCTCTAGTATTAAACTCTCAGATTTAGTTTTAGTATTTGGGTATTCCCCATCATTTTCATTTCATTATTATTTAGCTTCTGCATAGTTTTTTTTGCTCAACTTATCTTTACTATGCTCATGTCATGCCACCAGGGTTAGCTTGGGGTCACTTGTGATCCTAGGTCCCACGTCCACATTTCATAGGTAGCTCGGGGCGTGAAAAGCTTGGTATTAAAGAACTAGGTTGAATAGTAATCCAACCGAGGGTTGGGGTCGTGTCCAAAGGTAGAGGTTTCGAGAATATTTATCTAATAGAAGTACATTCTAATTAGTTGTAGCTTAAGTGATTTACGAATAAAAATATAATAAATTAAAGGGGTGAGAGAAAGTGTCTAATATCGAATGGGAGGTTTGGCACAAGTAGTTAAAATAGTAGAAATTAAACGAAAATCAATTATGATGGGAATTCTTGGGATGTGATTACAATAAAAGTTAATATAGATTATTTGGTACATGCTTTCGATAGAAAATTTGCATAAAAATGGTGACTAGGCTAAGATTTTATCGGATATAAGTTCTCTCTAGAGAAACTTACGCCGTTTCAAATGGGTTACTCTTGGATACCCACTTGTTGCATGAAGACCAGCCCACGGCTTACCCCAGTCACTCTCTTGAGTTGAGTGTTGGATATAGTACTAGGGTTCACCCTCACGGGCTGAACCTCATGTCGATCTACTCTTTAGGCCATCAATCTAGAGATTTTGGTTTCATGACCTCCTCTCATGAAATCCAAAACCACATAGGTGAAATTGTATTTGAAACAAAAAATCCATTATATTAAACCACAAGGACTAGACAAAATCACCATTAAACTACATCTAAGCTATTAGCAAGCAACACCCAACAATAATATTTACTTATATTTGGTAAATCTCACCCCAAGAATGGGATTTTTAGCCATACATCAAGAAATAAGAAATTATACCTTTAACGCTGATGAAATAAGATGGGTAAAAGAAGATAAGTCTTGATTTAAGCAAAGGAAGAGAATTGTGAAGACCCACTTCCAATTTGGGGAAGATGAATTCTTCAAGTCTTCCAAATATCCTCTTCAAACTTAAGAGAAAACATGAAAGAGAAAAGTTTATAGTCTTAAAACTAGAATAATGTTCATACTCTCTAATTAACAACTAAATCTAGTATTTATAGTTTTTGGATTTTATACTGCGATGGTTCGTTAGGAAAGGTTAGTCGAGGTCGCTAAATGACTCGGTAACATCCATCTTCTAGTTCATTGTCTTTTGTGCTTTTCTAAAACATCTTCAAGCCTTGGACTATTGGGTGGTATAATACTGCTTCACAGAACTATCCGATGGCGCACAAACTTCTTCTTTCTACGCCGATTTTTATCTTGTTCCTTCAGGGCTGAGTGTGTTGGAACAAAGGGTGAAGTATGTCCCTTCGGCGATGCGCGAAGTTTACTTGGCCATACTCATGCTTCAGATTCTTTGTTCTTTTCACCCTTTTTCTTCCTTTTTTCGCCATCGTGTGAACGCTTTCCTTGAAACTTCAAATACCTGAAACTTGATAGTTTTCATCTGATATTGCGATAAAAAAAGCATTAGAGGAGACTATTTCAATTAAAATGTATCCCTATATGAGTAATACCCCCAACTTAAACTTTTGCTTATCCTCAAAGAGAACTCAAGTTTAGAAGTCCAAATAGAATGTCTAAAATAGTATTAAACAAGACTCAATCATGAATATACACAACCAGACTCAAAAAACTTAATACAGTAGTAATTGTATACTTAAAGATTCAAGTTGTGACACACCATTATCAAAGATTCTCAAGCTCGCATTACTTGCTTCAAGTGAAAGTCCAAGGTTAAACATAAGCATTCGAATGATCTCACACAAATGATGATTTCATTGTTACACACAAGATAATAATCGATTTAACGTTCAGGAATCAGATACAATGCTCACTCTCAAAAAGAGGAACATAGTGCATGCTTTCACCCACGGGTTTGCCCTTATTTTCCAGTCAACAATCATTTCCGCTTTCTCAAGATCAAAAAGGTCTTTCTAAGGCTTGTAATGGTGCAGAATGAAAAGGTGTGGTAATTTAGGCTAAAATGTCCTCATGAGATGTGGTGTTTTTAAAATATCCTCTTCCCTTTCTTTATAAATTCTTCTTCTAGTTCTTCTTAGTCATCTTTCTATTCACTCTCCATGGATTGCTTGGAAACCTGATTTATTTTTCACTTTTATTCAACAACTTTTTTTCATTCTTTTCTTTTCTTTTCTTTTCTATTCTTTACTTATTCTCTTTATATTTTTTTATATGGAGGGTTTCCATTCCTTTGCAATACCATGGTTTAAGAGAGACGTTTCTTTCACTTCTTGACTTTCCCTTTTTTTTTCACCATACCCCCAGCTTATGTTTTTGTCTTAAGTTGGCTATTCACTAAATCACAAGTGATGAGGATTATAGGTAGTGGTTAAATAAAGGTCTAGGTTTTCACAAGTTTCTTCCAAAGAAAGGTAAAGTTAAAGGGGTGTTCAAGAGAGGTTCACACACTCACAAGGGATGTCACAAAAGAGATATATGTAAATTTTGCTCACACTCTATAAAATTGTCTCAGATCATTTCAAGAGAAAGCATTACTTAATTAACTATACTAACGGGGTAAATTCTAGGTTTATTCATGCATGATTCATGGAAATCTTATCACACTAGGCATCGACACTTATGTCAAACAAGTCGCACTTTCACTAGAGTGAAACGGTCATCACAAGTGAATTTATTTGATAAATGGCTAATCACAACGAGATGCAAAGAGTTCACATATTATCTATGCAACTTCATTTGATCTCATCGGAGCAGCACATTCATGTTTTTTTCAATTGAAAGCATCATTCAAGTCATCGGTATTGATCAAAACCGACACTTAAATTTACACAAGAACAACCACTTTTAACACACGCAGTGGTAAAAATTTTTGAAAAGTAATTTTTTTCAGAAGGGTTAAAATAATTTACAATTTAACAAAAAAGGAGCCATAAGATCAAACAATCGCACAAGCAGTATAAACAGAATTTAAAACAATAACTACCAAACTATATACAAATAAAAAAAAAGTAGTATCAACGCAAAAGTGTGGATCTCACCCAACCACAATTAAAATATGTTTGTCCTCAAATGCAAGTATCACTATCACAAAAATAAAAATCAAGGCAAAACAGAAAGAGGTTAAGAAAGATCATGCATATGTAGCCTTTCCTCTTGTCAGGGCATTAACACTTTGGTAAGCAGCCTGTGTCTGGGCATCAGTACCTGGAATCACCTCGGAATGTATGATAGTGCCAGATCCACTGAGAGTTGTTGTGGATGTCACAATAGTCAGTGTCTGGATTGCCTGCTGCAAAATAGTCTCCACCAGTCTTGGCAAGTTCCCAAAGGTGCTATTCTCTTATTTTTTCACCTGATATGTTATCAGGTCCTCATCGGTCTTTGCACCTGAATCCCTATCTGTTGTTTCTTCTTTCTTCATATCTCTGGTGGTGACTAGAGAAATCTCCATTATCATAGTGGCACCTTCATCATCATCCATTCTTAGTAGATCATTGAAGTTCACAGACATCAGATAATCGATAAAATTACACAGGTCTGTGATGTTAGATTTCATAGTAGATATGTTATATGTTCTACCATGTATACTCTTGCAAGTTGTAATCCTCAAGGTCAAAGCATTGACAGAGGCCTGGAGTTGGGTAAGTACAATCGATATGAAACTCTCTATCATTCCTAGGACTGATCTCTCAAACCTGGTCTCCCTTGCCTCGGTTGATTGTGCTAGACACCCCATCTTAATAATCATGTCCTGAGTGATTTTCATCAGTTGACCAGAAGAAAAGGCCTCTGGATTCTGTGAAAAAGAAGGAGGAACAAATGTACCTGATTGTCTAGGCACCAGAGTGAGTGTAGTTGCGTCTGCAAACAAGAAGTCAACATCAATCTCCAAAGAGGAATCTATTAGAGCTTAGCTCCTCCGGTGAGCCTCGTCGCATATGTATTCTGACTCAAAATGCCTGATGTTAGTGATGGATAAAGGGATGGAGTCTATGCCTCTTGCAAGGTCCATAAGAAGTACAGCACGGCGGCACAACTTCATTATTAGGACAGGAAATGATAAAAAAAAGTTTGTTTTTGTTTTTCTCTCATGGTCATCTCATGTGAAGTCAGTAGCCCCAAATCTATACTCCTCCGGGAAATGATATGACCAAGGAAACATGCCTTCAGAACGGGTAGAACAGACTTATTCTGGGATGTCATGATGGTGCTACTGATGAAACCAACCCAATATCTAGCAGCAATGTTCAAATCCCTCTTCTCGACATGAGCACCAATCTCGATCCATCTCTCAGTGTCGTCAGAAATCACATAAGCCAACCACTCTTTCAGATCGTATGATGATGCATTAGGGGTCACTCCCTCATAAAGACATACATTGTGTAGCGGCATTCCATCACAACATTGATATGCTCATTGTAGCACTCCACTTGCATGTCTCTGACTCTAACTGAGCTCACTAGTCTAAAATCACTTGCCTATCTTTTGTTCTTAGGTACTAGTGCTCCATAATCAATGTAGAACTCTCTTACCCAAGAAGAAATGTATGAACCTTGAGCCCTCGTTAATTTCTTGAACTCATGAAAGCATAAAGTTTACCTCACGTCAAGGTACTTGCCTTCTAGGCCCTCCATAGATAAGAGCTTTTTCTAAATGACGTTTCACCCCCCATCACCATATGATCTATTCATTAGTCGTGGTGGATGATATAGAGCATGCATGGCAGCCACTATAGGTTTCTGAGTTGGCTTTGGAGTTGGTTTAGTAGGAATTACAGCTGATGTATTACTGGTGGAAGTGACTGCATTAGATGAAACCCCAGATTATAAGGGTTGAGGCATATGTGGGAGCCTTCTCTATCAATGAATCAATGGCTGATCATCTTCAGTATTGGTTCACTCAACTTCGACCTCAACAACTACTCCTTTCTTTGCTATATGTTTATTCTTCTTAACTTTCTCATATAGAAGTTCACCCTATCATCTCTATGGAGGGATCGATCCTCTTTCATTGATATGAGTACCCCATGCTTTGTAGTTGTGTGTTTAAGTTGGTGTGTACCATATGTCACGACTAGAGAGCACCCCCTCGACGTAACCGGCGTCGTCTTCCTCTTAGAGGACTAAGCCTAGCCTCTTAGCATTTGTCAAAATCTTTCATAGGTTAAAATGCGGAAGAATTCAAAATTTTCATATATATGTAGTGAGGTTTACATAGACCTCTCACATACTACATAGGGAGTTTACTTAGACTCCCCGCTTAGTGAAGCTTACTTAGGCTTCTAGTTAAGACAACATAGTCAATGCGTAGGAAATAGTCTAATACTTTGTCTAATATTGAACCATCTAAATGAGTAAAAATGTTGGACATCGCCAATACAAAGTCAGGATGGCATTATAAGCTTACATCAATGTTCCAAATGATAAAGGAATGTACGATGTCTTTATGACAATACAACTTCAGAAGCTAGAATGTAAAAAAGGTAACATCCCAAATATGAGGACCTACCAACACTTGGAGATAAGAGTTCAGGTCTTCTTCAATAGGCCTCCTAGGAACTCAATGGTCGAAACTTACATATTTGTAGAAAGCATAAAAATATGGGTTAGTACACCACTTGTACTAAGTATGGATATATGCACATAAAATCATTTGAAGACATGCATGAAAGGGACCATTTCTTTAGAAACATGATAAGTCATTTTGAAAACCTTTATGCACACACAAAGGAGCATATACAAGACAAGGATCACAAAAATATAAGACATGCTCATAAACAAGAACAATATCATCATAATGTCATATTAGCATTTCATGTTCAGTAAGTCATATCATCAACATGCAAGACCCTTACCAATAATCCCATACCAATCCTACAAGTGCAATGCTCATGTGGAGCCCCATAAGACCACACAATCAAGTAAACAAGATAAGAGATTGTCACAACCCGAAAGCACCCCCTAGAACTTAGGGAGAACCCTCATTTCTTGACCGGGCGTACTGGACCCTTTGGGGTCTTGTACAAGCCCTTTAACTAGCATTCATAACATAAGACATAAAAAGTAATGCAGAAATTTAGAACTTTTCACGAATAATTAATAAAAGACAATATTTTATAAATACTTAGAGAATCTCTTCGTCACAAGCCAACTTAAAAACACAACATAATAGGCATAATATCTTAGGGACATGTCCCTCTACAATAAAGAAAAATACACAATAAGTATTTAAATAAAAACTAACTATGCCCTCGAATATATGAGGACATACTTTGCCTTGAGAGAAACTATCCCAGGATCTTCATTCTAGCCTTCAAACCTTCAAAAGCTTCCAACCTATACTTATATAGTATAGAAAAATATGGGGTTAGTACAAAACAATGTACTAAGTATGGCATATGCAAAAACATGCAAAAAGAGACATTTTAGTAAAAATAGATTTTCGTGCAATTAAGTAAATCATTCATAAATATAAAGGCAAAACATCATACTAACCATCATTTACAAGTTATATAAGAATTCCCATACTTGTAAGCCAACAAGAACATTACAGTAAACCAACTTGACCTTCATAGTGAACTGCTTAAGTATTTATAGTAAAATATATTTGAACATTGACAATGAATAATTTAAAGCATTCACAGTAAATTCAACTTGATCAATTACAATGAACTATCCTATAGTAAATGAGTGAACTTCCAAGGCCAAGCGAAAGAGAAAGTGAACTCATTTTCCTTAGGAGTTTCCGTACCTCGGAATTATCCTAAGACTCACTAAGGTTAGATATGAAGGAAGTATGCATATGCCTCTTGAATACACACCAAAGCAACCCTCAAGGCTACCCCTTTCGGCTTACTCAACTCGGGGGAAACAAGCCCCTCAATCAATGGCAAGACATTGAAAGACACCCAACAAACCACCAAAGTCTTCCCTTTCGGAATTCCTTCTTAGTGCAATGAGTAGATAGTGTCCCATACCACCACCTAACCTAAGTATTACATTCTTTTAGAAGGTTTAGCACCAAGTCTTCCCTTTCGGAAGGTTCTACCTAGTGCAATGAGTAGATAGCATCCTATACCACCACCTACCCTAAGTAGTTAATTCTTTTAGAAGACTTAGTTCAATCAATTTTTATGGGGGATTTACTTAACCGACATAGACCATGAGATCTAGACATGGAATACCGATATTAAACCCTATCGGATGACGGATCCTCACTTGCCTAGAGTAAGGTCATGCTTCTTAGCTTTTACATGGATTTCCCAATAGCTACACCTTTGTGGACACATAGTTAAGGGATTAGGAGATTGGTACTAAGTAACTCATTCTCTACTAATGAGAAGTACTCATCTCAAGAGGTACTTTAAAAATACAACATCTCAACTAACAAAGTGTAATCCACCTCTCCTTCATATCCTCTCTGTTCTAGGAATAACTCCCCACAGATTTTTTAACCTAGTATTCTATCATAGAAAGCTCGCTAGGAATAGAGAGATTGCTACCTGACACCACATCTCAACTCACGGAGTGTGTCCACCTCAAGTTTCCCATTTTTACTCAACTTGGTATATTACATTCTTAAAGTGTGTTTGTGTACATGTCCACACCTTGAATATAAGAATCATTTCATTTTCATCAAGGTCTACTCATACTTTAACCTTGGTTCATCAAGTTATATACCCTACATGCTTCTCATAATCATATACTTCATTTAGAATTAAACTAGGCCAAGCATGAAATTCAAGCTACACCAAAACACAATACAAGACCCATTTCCAATATATCTTCATTTGACATGTTAGACCTTCAAGATTACATATTCAAACTTACTAAGTAACATAAAGTTTCTCATTTAGCACCACCATCCATAAGATGGACCATACCACTCAATATTAATTCATAATAAGAACTATATAGTGAAAACAACTCAACATCGATTCAAACCATCATCCATCATAAGAAATTTATCGATATTTCACCATATCAAGTCCCTTTGAGGAGTAGCTACACCAACAGGACAAATATAAGACCACCCAACTTCATACTTTACTCAAATCATGCTCACATAACCCATTTTCAAGACAAAGGTTGAAGAATAAATAAGCAAGAGTTTCGTTAGAGTTTTAGCATCAAAATCATCAATTAAACCCAAACTAAATACATTTAAACCACTAAACAATAAGACCCCTACTAGAATACAAAATTAGAAGGAGTTTGAGTTTAGAAACCCTTTTTAGAAGTTTGCTTCTTGAATGAAAAGATATTCAAGAATGGATACCATACATCACTTAAGGAAGAAAAATCCAAAAAAAAATTATCTTTCAATGAAGTATTGAGAGAGTTTGTCTTTAGAGAGAGAGTTCGAATATTTTGAAGAGAGGGGTCTTGTCTAGGTCTAGGTTTTAAAACTATTTTAATATAACCTAAAACACTAAAATTATAAACCATGGGTCTTAAAACACTTGGGGTGTATTTACAAAAAACACCCCAAGTTGGCAGCAACTTCATAGATTTGCAGGCCTCAACGACGGACCTTCACCAACGGACCGTCGTCAGCCAACGGACCATTGGTAGGGTCTCGTTGGTGGATACTTAGCTGCAAATAGAGAATGGACAATTTGAACTCACTGGTACAATCGATGCCCTAGGTTTACGGACCATTGTAGGACTAACGAACCGTCGTTGGGGTCGTCAATAACCACTGCTTTTGGTAGATTTTGCCCAAGTCTTGGTCTCTTCATCTAGGGACCCTTGTGGGTCCTTGATGGGGTCGTGCCCGAACGTTAAACCCCTAAATAAGTCTTAAAGGTCTAAGGAACATTCAATGCAAGTTTCAAGTCAAACGAACACGTAAAACTCGTCTAAACACAATAAGACACACTATTACATTCTAAGGCATACATTCTGAACATCATGGACGTTCTTGGTCGATTGAACTCAAAACTTAACCAAAATTCACACATTCATTAAGGACACTTAAATAACTTAGTTTAACTTAAATTAACTCAAGAAACAACCATAACGCTCTAGTCACCTTAGATTGTTTTGGGGCGTTACAGAGATCATAATTAATGTCTTGCTTCATAACACATATCATCATAGGTAGTAATCACCAAATATAGCAATTTAGACCAATACCATGTTCATCAATGTAACCATATCATTTATAATAATAACATCATATGAAGTCAACATTATAAATTTCATGATATCATATTACATAATAACATAAGAACAACCTCCTATGACTTCCCTTAAGCCAACTTGTCCAATGTATAGATAGAGTTCCATACCCCTATCTACACTAAGTCAAATCCCTTAAGTCACCCTAGTTAGTACTCATCTTCATTAATCCATTTTACTTTTGGTAACAATTTCCTTAACTGACATAGACCACATGAACTAAATGTGGAATCCAGTGTCATGGAACCCTACACCGAAAGAAGCTGGTCTACTTGCAAAGGTAGAACCAAAATAAGAACATAGCATTTTAGGTGGATCCACTAGCTAGTAATCCTATGGAGGGGGGGGGGGGGGGGGACATAGTTCAATAACTAGGAGACATGCTTGAGACCCTCTTTATGCACCATTGCATTATAATCTCTATGTCATGAGAACCATTGTGAACCTACATTCCGACATTGGGAAGGGATACCTCTCATATCTAGTTCGCTCGGGGCTAAGCTAAAGTCCCTTTTTGAAATTTCTTTAAGTCATTCTTAATCATAATAACAGAATATAGGTCATAGGAGACTAACCCCTTATATATCATATCATTAAATCATTAAGAATGACTTAAAGACATATGTAGAAGAGAACCCTTAGAATCATGGAAAAAAACTCAAGAGTAAATAATACATACCTTATAGAGACTTAATCCACAAAATCCAAGTAGAATCCTAGGGAATTTGGTCTTCTTCTTCAAGCTTATTTGTTCCTACAATGGGGGATAAATTGTAACACCTCTTAAACGATATAGGTGAAGCTAGAGCCTAAAACTTGTGTCATGAGATTTTATAGTTCTAAAATTGTTTATAATGATTTTATTAGGGAGTGTCTAAATTTTGGTGAAGTTTGGAGGTCAAACGTCCATGATGTTCGAAAGTTTTGCTTTGAGAAACGTGCTTGTGTGTCTTCGCATGTTTTATGTGTTGTTTTGAGTTCAAATTAATGTGACGGGATCCTAAAATGTATACGAGAGTATTTGAGTTGGAAACATCCGGGAAAATATCTCTGAGGACCGACTAAAGGAACCTTGAGGAGGACCAAAGCCTTGGGCTAACAAGCTGCCCAAGTTAGACACGTTTGTTCATGGATCAAATGGGTCCGCGTTGCAGACTTGGGTTTCCATGCTCCAAAAATTTGAAATGAATAACGGACACAACGTGGACTCCTCTTTTTTGGAATTTTATTTTCAAAAATCATGCGGGAGCAGCTCCGCGTTGCGGACTTGTTTCCCAATGATAATTCCGGAAATTTAAGTTGAGTTTGATTTGGTTAAAGAATCCTATAAGTTCATGTGTCTTTTAAGTATTTTAGGGACTAGTTATTGGAGGTTATTAGACCTTTTTAAACCCCAATTCACCCTTCAAATCAAAATCCTCAAGTTCAAAATAAAACAACTTCATCTCTTCTCTCGAAAACCCTCCATTGATGAAGCTTTGAAGCTCTAATGGGAGAAGATTGATTTTCCATGTTTTTCTCCATCAATTTAGTGGGTTTTTCATCAGAATTAAGCTATGGCTTTTTTCCTTGTATTATCTTCCATTCAAGGAGCAAATTTCAATGATTCCAAAAATGATCAAAGAGATGAATTCTCTTTTTTTGTTATCTAGCCATGGGTTCTTACATAAAATGATTTAAATCAATGAATTATGATTGAATTGATGTTAGTTTGATGATTTTGGATCAGAAACTCCATGAACCCATGCAAATCATGATTTTCTTATTTTGACCACTTTATGGGTGATTTGATAATGTCTCAATTGTATTAATTTCTTATGTAGATTGTATTAATCCATTTATATATGTATGAATTATGTGAGAATTGTTACTAAGCTCTTCTTAATTTATGAATTTGTAGTTTATTACTTTGAATCCATTGTATATTGAGATAATAGGATTGAATTGGTAATCATGGCCATTGGTAAGGGCCTTTGGATATTGTGTTGGGTGATTTGGCTATGGATTGAAGTCGTGAGATTGGATTGGTGGTATGCTGACCTAAATCTCTCTATATTATGTAGTATAATCCTTAAACTATTATAATGATTTATATGGTCCACTTATAGTGGCGGTGCTTATGTTTTATACTTCTGAATTATGTGTCCTCGTCGACATTACTTAATGTATTATGATATTATCATGTTATAACTTGATTATGTGAGTAATATGAAGGTCTTGATGACTTATCTGTTATGTGAAGTCAAAGATGAGTTCTCCTAATTGATGATATGTGTCTCTAATAGGCTATGGTGGAGTCCTTATGTGAATGACTTGATATTGAAGTATGATTCTTCTTGATGACTTATATGAGACTTGTGATGGTTTATGGTGTTGATAATATAGATGTGTGTAGGGTAACTTGTAAGTGTACTTAGTTGACCCTATATGCTACATGAATGATATTGTACTTGTGATAAGATGATAATGAAGTGTGTCTTGTTTAGGCAAACCTATGTCCCTTACTTGATACATGAAGAATGTGAATATGAATCCTTGACTTAGTTAGTTAGAATACCCTTTGTCATGAATGTATATGTATAAAATGAGTATGATCTTCAATATAGCAAAGGTCATTTATGAGGAACCTTTTAGAAAGAAGGTTATGATATTCTAAAGTTGAAATTCGTAATGGTATACTTCTCGTGTAAATGGTGGACTTAGGGTTGATTGGTTGGAACGACATGAAATCATCCTTAGGAAAGTCATTGAGCTATCCTATTAACTATTGTAAGGCAACCCTAGGGGACCACTTTGGTAAGGTGTAATGTAATTTGGTTATGAACTAGATAAGGAACCTCTTCATATACTCCTTGATTGAAATACTCTATGAGAACAAAGGCTAACATTGAGTGAGTATGGTTTGGGCAGTAGCTCTAGTTAAAGGTAAGGCTAGAGTACAAACAAACCCTTCATATTCCTTAATCATGTGCCTACATGGGATGTTTCTTAGTTCGAAAGTAGAAAACCCTCTATCACAGTAGGTTTATGACTCCGGATTCCATGATCAGCTAACATTGTCTATATTTGTTATTGCCTATTGTCCTAATGTGGGATACATGCTAGTGTTGGAGAAGTTCTATGAAGTTTAGGTAGTGGAATTGGACGCTATCTAGACATTGCACGACTAGGCTTTGAAGATATTAGTGTGTGAGTGTCATAAGTATTCTCCAAGACCATTATGTGAATGTCCTTATGTTATGAATGTCTTCTAAATGACTTAATGAACATAATGACTTAAGTAAAGTTATGTAAATGAAAAAGTATCTATCTCGAGTAGCTTTGAGGATTTCTTAGGTAGGCTTAGAGATGGTGTATGGGTGGTCTCTTCTTGTATTACTTAGGTGAGTCTTAGAGTAATTCTAGGAAGGTAGTTTGATTAATGAAATGGGAATAATCTAATCTTAGGTAGTCTATAGGATCTCTTTGGTGTGTGTGAAGAGATCATATGGGCGGTCACTTCATAACTCACTCAAGTGAGCCTTAGAATCACTCTTGGTAAGAGGGTCTCATGCTTATGTGTAATGATGTGTTCTTGAAGCTATCTTGTGATACATGAGTTATATGTGAAGTTGGTGTGATATGTGGTTCTCTATATTATGATATAATGTTTTACTAAAAAAAGAGCATATTTTGATACATATGTCTGTTTCTCAAGATTTTATGCATTATGTCATAATTGGTACATGCATTGTACTAATTACATAGTTTTTGTCTATTTCTAAGGTGTGATTAGTAGGTGAGAGGTTTCTTAAAGCAAGGCTTGGAATTGGGGCTCTTTCAAGTAAAGTTGAAGTATGTCCTGACTTAACTCGAGGACTATCTTTATATTTCTTTCGTTAAAAGTATTGTAATTGACTAAGTTTCTATATTTTAATTTTATGGTTTGTATCCCAAGTATTCATGTGTTTAATATGGTGACTTGAGACTTAGATATATCCCTTATGTTTTTAACGAAAAATATTTGAAGTACTATTTCCTGTGAAAAGTTTTAATTCTGCATTTCTTTTCTTACATGTATGCAATGAATGATGTCAAAGGGCTTGTACAAGATCTTCGAGAGTCAAGAACACCATGTTGCATTTCTAGACCACCATATCTTCTAGGGTGTTCTCTCATGTCATAACATGAATAGAGAGAGAAAGTAGAGAGATGTCAGAGCTTTTGGGTATTAATTTTATTTGAATGTATGAATGCGAGGTAAAACTGATTGAAAATCATTACATAACCCTCCATAAAATACTCAAAAGACCCCTCACTTAAAGTGACCTTTTAATGAAGTCAAACATGAATTCAAAAATTTAAGATTTTTTCGTTGGGGAACAAGTTTACAATGCGGAGCTCTTCCCGTGAGATTTTTTAAGTTAATTCTTTAACCAGAAAAGTCCACTACGTGTCCGCGATGCAGACAAATATTTTTGGTCCTTTTAGGACCATGTCCACGACGCGGAGACAGTTCTACCTAGTGTAATTTGCTGCTGCGTTTGGCAGCTTGCTTTGCCAAGGTTGGGGTCCCTTCAAGAACCCCTAGGGTGGTCCTTTCTGGGTCGTACTTGGATGTTTTAACCCTATATACATGTTTTTACCTAGTTAAAGTGATTTTAAAAGTTTTAGGCTTCATATAACACACCCATACCTTCACGAAACCTAAGGACATTTTAATAGTTAAATTGCACTAGTTTTCGTACATGTTAGTCGTCCCTTGATGTGTAGGCTCAAATACTTCCTACTTGGTTTCAATATATTAAGTTAGGCTTAGAAACAAAATTTTAAGGTTTAGTTCATCATGTGAGGCTCTAGACCAAGTCATGAATTTTTGGAGTGTCACACCGTATTTGCAAAAGTTTGTGATTAATTAGTAGGACAATCAAACTTAAACATAGAAAATGTATTGCATAAAGATTTGTTGATCAAGTCGGCAAATCATCAAACCTCTTTGTCTTTCTAGGTATATATCGCCGAATGGATTAGCTTAAAATTTAGGGAAGTTAATGATGGAATGATGAACTCATTGAGACGCTGACTTCTTTTAGTGATCAACAATTTATTCGCCAAAAGTTAAAGTGAAAGAGGGTCATGGGCATGTAAAGGGCGATCAAAAGTACTATTGGAGAGTCCTCGACTACTTTTGGCGATCACGAATGTGTCCGTTGAAAGTTATAGAGCTCACAACACTTGAGACATAATTAAGAGTGAGCTAGGATCAGAAGGGAAACCACTGAGTAGTTCAACGAGCA
This sequence comes from Solanum habrochaites, assembly GCA_027704765.1. NCBI lineage: Eukaryota > Viridiplantae > Streptophyta > Magnoliopsida > Solanales > Solanaceae > Solanum > Solanum habrochaites. The sequence goes on along the minus strand of JAKWJA010002491.1, from coordinate 36,627,133 downwards.
CGTCCCAGCTCATCAAATTACCCAACGTGCCTATTTTTCAACCCACTTATCGTAATCGGACTTACGATCCCGAAAAACAAAATCAAAGCATGCATACACAAAATTCACGCAAGACCCATACTTTTTGTCACCCCGAAATACTCCGACATCATTCGGTTTTTTTCTAAATTTGGCCTTTTAACTATAATTACCCTTAAAAATTGTGTCACCCATTCTCTCATTGAGCAATTTTCATTATTTAGCACAAACATGGTTAATTGGACTTCACCCATCTAGTTTAACAATAGGTTCGCATCCCCCATTTCAATTCCATTCAATACAAAGCAGGAAAACTAAGGCATTCAAATATTTAAACATTTCATGCAAAGGTTTTGAATTGAAAACAACATCACAACAACATATTTCTATCATAAAGGCCCCGCACACATCAACATGATACTAATATTGCAAAGAGTTGAAAATTTTCATAAATAAATTCGGTGTTTAGGAACTAACCTTTTATGCCGATCAAATTCCTTTTGTAATGCTAGGATGCAACGAATTCTTATCCCTAACACTAATCACCAACTCTAATATTAATAGAAAGTAAGAGATTCGATATTAATACTTTGGTGTGGAGTTGGGAGGATTTAGAGTGAGGGACAACGCATAAATTTTGAATTATGAGACTTTGGCTATTATAATCTTTCAATTTGCGTCCATTAGGAGACGTTATTCACACTCACTGAACTAGTTTGCGTAATGCCGAGTGGTCATTTATCCCACCTTTTAGGCAAAATCTTTGGTTTCGTGGGGTCAATTAGGTATTTTCTATTGAGATCACCGAACTAGTTAGTAATACGCCAAGATTTTTTCCTTGTTCGCTGAGTTTTACAGGCTCTATATTACTTTTGCATTGAACCAAATGACGGATCCAGTCGGTCATACTAACAAATTTGGAGATTCGCTAAATCGGACTCCTTCTCGCCAACCTATAGTTTTCAACACGTTTCTCCTTTATACATGTAACATCAACACATAATTAATCATAAAAACAAAATCCTAACCATTTACAACCTTAGGTTGCCTCCCATGAAGAACCTTCCTTACCGTCATGGCATGGAGTAGGTCCTGCCGCACTCTTTGTTATTGGAGCTATTTCTAGTGTCACTAGGTAACCCCAATATGTCATTTGTATGGTTGATGAACGATCGTAGGCATTTGTATATGCCTAGGATTTAAATAACCCCCTTACTTTAGCTAAGCTTGAGGACAACATCTTGTGTTATTGTTACTATTTGTGTCATGCTATTTCATTTTGGCTAACCAAAATGATTAGTGATTGTAGGATGGAAAATCAAAGGAAATATACAAAATATGAAAGCACAAGAAGTGCACATGAATCTGCTCAAATAAAAGCAAAGGACAAAGGCTAAAGAGAACAAATGTAGTGCAAAGGGAGAAAATCTAGTGATAGTATCGCGAAGAGGGAATTATTTAGTTGTACACCAATGATTCGTAGGTATATAGTGCTTATCCTCTCTGCGACACAAAGATAGTTTACGAAATTTTGAAATCACTAGCCCCTTTGCATCACAAATTTGACTGCAAATTTTCTACCAACTTTTAAAAATTATAAATAGAATTTGATTTTATTACTTTTTTCACACCCTGAGCCTACACCCTGAGTGGGACTGACACTCGAGAACCATTGTTGGACTCAAGCGAACCTTTTTCAACACCTCGGAAATCAGACCAAGAAAATAATTGCAGAACACACCTGAAGCAGGGAACCACGGGAGGGTTCACGGACCGTGACAAAGTCCATGGTCCGTAGACCTACTCTGGTAAAAAGTTAGACTCCACCAGGCCTAGGCGTTAAGCCATGGGACCCTTCACGGGACGTCACCCACCCCGAGCGGTCCATGGTTAGTGTCTTTAGGAGTAAACATGGGAACCCCTAACATACTAGACCATACATCTAGTTGAGACCATATACACGTTTATGATTTGTGGTCCTTCACACAGACTATGGGAGGGCTCGCGCAAGTCAGGAAGTAGCCCTCTTTTGCCAACCCCTCAGACGCTCATGCCCAAGAAAAGACCACGAGGGCCTTCACGGTCAATGGTCTTCATGAAGGCTCGTGGGAGCGTCAATATCCTTCACCCATATAGTCCCAAAACTACTAACCATGCACGTTGCAAGTCCACTTTGTGGGCATCATTTTAGTGATCATGCCAGCATGCCTCTACACCTTTGGCCAGGTGTATTGGGTCCTCTCAATGGGGGTATACATCAGAATCCACAATTAGGTAATGTGGTTTTATATATAAGTTATTAGTAGCTTTCGTAGTTCAGTAAGACTCCATTGCATTGATCACATGTTAGTTTCATCAATATTTAGTCTCAGCATATTATCATTTGATCATTGAAATTAGTTAGCTTAGTATTTAGTATCTATATCATGTTCAGATTATACTCTTGCTTTATTGTTTGTTCAGTTACATGTTCATTTCAATTTTACTCTATGCTACATACTAGTACCTTCCAAGTACTAATTCTTACTCTGCGCTACATCTTCTCGTGATATAGGTTCAGGTTCCCAGCATCCAGATCATTCTTAGATCGGTTCCTGATCTCCATTTCAGCAATATCAGTGGTGAGTTCTCATCCTTCGAGGACAATAGTCATGTTATCTTTTCACCATTTCAGTCTTTAGTTTCAATTTTACTAGACTTAGTTAGGGCATGTCCCAGCACTTCTAGTTAGTTTGAGTCTATTTTTGGACATAATTAGATTAAACTTAGCATTTGATTTTGATATTTTTCTTGTATTTCACACTCAGATATCATACATTCAGTTTTAGTATGTGGGTATTCCCCATCACTTTCATTTCATTATTGTTTAGCTTCCACACAGTTTTTATTGCTCAGTTAATCTTTAGTATGTGTATATCATGCCAGAAGGGTTAGCTTGGGGTCCCTTATAATCCTAGGTCCCGTGTTTACGTCCCGGGGGTAGCTCAGGGTATGACACCCTTATCCTGGCTAGACTCTCTGCGAAATACTTTACCCATTAATAAAGAAATCAAATGCATTTAAATCATGTCTCAAAATAACTAAGAATGTTGTAGAAATAAACATTCACCTTAGCTAGAGTGGCAAACCAAGTCTTAACATAAACAACTAAAATTGAAAGACTAGGTAACTATAAGTATATATCAATAAAACCTCTAAAACACTGAGGTATTTTTGGTCAAGGCCGTTGATCTTCCTAACAACTTAACTAAGAAAGCAATAAGGAACCCTTCAGAAAGCAAGGAGGTTCACCAACTAACTCTGAGTGCTCAACTGGATAAAAAAAGTGTTGGATGTTGATCCTGTTACCTATATCTTCATTATAATACAATGCATGTCAAAAGGCAATGCAAGGGAAAAATTAAACACTAAATAAGCTCCAAATGAATTTTGAAAGAACACCTACCTCAAATTTACTCAACTCATGAATACTCAATCTCAAATGCAGAATTAAAGGAAAGTAAAAGTACAATTTATATAAATCATTTTAAACAATAAGAAGCAACTAAATATACATATATAATAAAGTAATATAACTAAGAGTTTCTCTATCCGACAACCATCACTATGAAATAATGATTTGGTATAACATCTCGCCCACACATCAGAAATTTCATATAACTTGCCAGGATGTAAAATTCCTCAACAAAGTAGATTCACTAGTATATGATAAAAAGCACTAAGGAATAATCTAAAAAAGTATGACGCTTTTTACCCACAATGGCTACATGATTTATGGGGACTTGAGTTATTATGAAATAGTCCCTATATTGGTTCTCAATACTAATCCAAAAATAAGCTCAAATCATATTTTTTAAAGCAAAACTCTTTCTTTGATTTGAGGTAATTACTCAAACAGCTTATCTCTTAAAAGAGATGGAACTCAAAACTACTCATGAATACTCACTTGGACTTGGATGTAATAGGGATCAGAGTGTTTCCTCTTCACTGAACCGGATAGAGAGGCCTGGATATGGGTCACGGAGCTCCCTACCAACTCAATTTTCCTTGGAAACAACTAAGGGATGTTTTTTAGAACCGCCTACTATACGGTCTCCACAGGCAAACTAAACCACAAAGATAGAGATGAAAACTTTTTGGCCACTACCAGGAGAGTCAGTTAAAGTTAGTGGGATAGATTCAACCTCATTATCAGAAGTGTCCCCAAACCACCGTATAGATGATTGAGTCACTGAAGGGATATTTCTATCGGGGACCAGAATGATAAATAAGAAAGACGGTGTTGGACCCACTATAGCAGGTGGATCTTATGGGGAGTGTACTATGCTGAGTGCCTGAAAAAAATAGGAGAAAATCTCACGGAATTATAAAGCTTGAGTACTAGGACTCAGTTACCAGACCAGCTTACCCTTTTGCCTCCTTCTACATTGCTTCCCCCGCAAACAAATACCTTCGCAGTGCAGTCCACTCACCAAACCCGCCACAGATGAGATTCATGAAAGAAATGGTCAGATGAGAACTGAGCTGGTTCGGTATAAAACATAGCACTGGGGTGCCGGAAAAGATAAATGCGTTAAACTTACTTGCCTAAACAAACACATCCCTAATGATGAATGTATTATGCGGAGGACTCCTATGCAGTAAAATGAGCAGACGGGGGTTTCTGACCGAGCGCCCAAGGGCTCAAATCAGATAATTGGCGCCAGTAAAGAGAATCAAGGTCGGATCTATGTAACATAATCGTGGGGTTCATTATGTCCGAGATGGAAAAGATGGAAACTACCACCCGGAACAAACAACTTAAACAGGGGTTAATAATGGTAACCGAATGATAGGAATGGTCCCTAGGTCCCTCCTCTTAAAATGTGAAGTTACTCCTAGGGATGGGAGATTAGTATGGCACGAGTTGAGGATTATGTTGCACAAAAATGATGAGGAGTTAGTTTCGATTACAAGTGATGAGCACATTAAAGATTAAGGTGCGATTAGTAGGTATTGGGCAAAAAAAGTCGATAACACAATACAATATCGGATAAGCCAGATGAGTGCAAATGGCCCCCCCCAATTAATCTGCGACAGTGAACCCATGGGCAACGGGACTCTTCCCTAGCAACATTCGTCCCCCAAAATCTGAAAAATGATGCGAACTGCTATGGGCAATCACTACTCTGGGTGGTGGTACGCAAACCATTGACCCACCTTGCCGTCTAAGAGAAAAAGGTGCGAATGAGATGTAGGTGGTAACGGGTAGTGGTGAAGTAGAAGAGAAACACTGGAAAAGATGCAGAAAGTTCCTAGACAGTTCCTATGAACGGTATATTCCCATGCCTAGACCACCACCACCCTTCCCGAGAGATTAGTGGAAAAAAGACTGAGGATGGTATTAGTATAGGTGGTTTTAAACCATGAGAGCAGTTTCTATCAAATGTCCCTTTTGTAGAAGCTCTAGAAACAAATGCTCGGTTATTGCCAGTTTATGCAAGATGTGGTTACCAAAGAAAAAGATTTGGTTCACTTTTGAGGATGATGAATAGACTGCAGGCATTGTAGTTGCTATTGATACAAGATCTCTGTACAAAAGAAAGAAGATAGGGTTGCGTTCACTATCCTTGTACGTCGGGTCATACATTTTGCGAAAGCATTATTTGTCTGGGGCAAGCATTAAACTCTCATGCCCCTCTCGATTTACCAAGGAAGTTGGGTTTACAAGGCAGTGGGGTTGGGGGACCCAAACACCAAGGCCGATGAGGGCTCTACTGAGGTACTGGATGGTTGATCGCAACAGTGAAAAGGCTTATAGGGATACTCCATGATGTGCGAGTAGTAAAAGTGGAGTCATTCATAAAAATTCTGACATATTTTGTTATTCTTGATTGTGAAGTCGATTTTGATAGTGCGCCGATTATTCTTGGGAGGCCATTCCTTGCTATAGGTAGAGCCTAGTTGATTTTTTATTTTTGGAAAAGGGGTAGATTTTAATAGATAAGGTGGTAGATAAAATTTTCGGTTGAACAAGGAAGAAGCCGAATTCAACATTTGTAGGTCCATGAAGCAGAGTGGTGAGGGCTTCCAATCGATAGTACGCCATATCCCACAAAGAACAGCTGAAGAAGGAAAATGAACAAAGGAAAATGAACAAAAAAGTTGAAAAAACAAGATTTATGGTTGGGGATTTGGTGCTTTTTAGACAGGTCAACGATGAATTGCTTCCAGCGCAAGCTCCAATTCCAAATGGACTGGCACCTATTGATTACCCAATAGTCAACTCATGGAGCAGTTGGAGTTAAAAAAACCAAAGGAGGGGAGTGCAGTTCAGTTGTTTAAGGTCAATAGAGATACGAATAAAAACTATTATTAGGGCATGCTGAATCGCGCGAATGAAGTTAGCACGATGGGAATACCATATTGAGAAGTCTAAGTAATCAAGTGCCATCCTGAGTCTGCCACGAGCGTTAAATCGGCGCTTGTGGGAGGCAACCCAAGATATTAGTTTTTTCTTTCTAGTAATGATAGCATTGTCTACTAATGGGTGTTCTATTCTGCAGGAACATCACCAGAAAAATTATGCAGAGAATCACTCTGCACCAGCACTCACGGATACACGGCGGGACCGTTGTGCCTGTGACAGACCGTCGATGAATCTTTCATGCCCAGGTACGCCTTGCTCTTGTGTTCAAACTAGGGCACACGCGACGGAACAAACGACGAAACCGCCAACAACCGAGAGGATGGACCGTCGTCGGGGAAAGGCGCGTCTTTAATGAAGCGTACCCGACCCGACCGGGCGGGGGGGGGGAAAAAAACGGCAGCAGGGAAAACCCCCCCACCCCGGCAGGGGCACCCGATTCTCTCCACTCTTTCTCTTCATTTCCCCTCCCTTTCACATTCAAAGCTCATCATTTCCCCAACTTCTCCAAATTCCTCAAAAAGTCCATCATCTACTAGTAGGAGATCTGCTGATGTGGGTGTCTACTTGATCACCAAGTACCGTTCCTCTTGTTTTTCTCAAATTCTCAAGTATGTGTCTCAATTCTACTCATTTATATTGCTTTTGGTTTATCAATTATTAGTAGCCTAGTTCTTCTTGATACGTTTCTGTATCAAATTTTGTCTGAACCTAGGTGTATTATAAAAAATCAGAAAAATTCGTAATGGTTTAAACACCTAAGAACTAAGTCCTTAGCATTCATAGTTTACTAGGTATTTGGGTCTAGACATGTAAGGTCAAAAACACTACCAATTCGATTTGGTCACAAAAAATGTAGGTCAAAACATACCAACTCGATTTATTTGGGTCATACGGGATGAATGGGGATCTTCCAGTTCTTTCCACTGCGTTACAAAAAGAGACCCCGAGGACGGACTGTCGTATACACTACGGGCCGGTCATGGGTCAAATCCAACCTCCTAAACACCCCAAGGTCCAATTTTTCTCCAAGTGTCCACAACGGCCACATGAGATGGACACCTCGTTACCGTGACGTGAACGGTCCGTTCCTGCACGGACCGTTCTGGTTGTCAGAGACCCTATTCCTCAAGGGTCGCTTCAATTTTTTTCAACGTGTCATCAATGACACATGCGGACGAACCGTCAATCCCTACGACGGTCGTCATACATACCCTCGGACGGTCCGTCGTTCAGAACCCCATGACGGTAGAGACCCCTCTCCTAAGGGTCCCATATTCTTTTAAGTGTCCTATGAAGTACAACTACGACTGAAAACAGTCGTACCGTGATGGTCATCCTGGCAGATACCGTAATACTTGTCAGAGCACCTCCTCTGGGTTCTCCATATAAAACAAGTTATGTAAATACAGAAGACCCCAGACTGTCAGTGTCTATTGTACTCACGACGAGCCATACATAGTCCGTTGTGTTGCTCACTGTTACTATAGCAAGGTATTTCATTTTTTTTTATTTTGTTTGTTGTTTTACTGGATGGTTGCTTACTTCTAGTACTAATATGATCTTTACAGGTACATTCTATTATGGCACCAAAATAAGATCGCAGTCTTATGAAAAGGCGGCTGCCGATCGAAATACTGAGAACTGTCTTGCCCGCCTGGTCATTGGCTCTGATGGATGAAGCGTGAACCTGGCGTATGGCCCCAGCACTTCCACCTCATCCGTGCGCAACATGCTGCAGAGCCACACCCCACAAAAGGAAAGGTGGTATCCGGCGTAGTCACTGCCTCCCAATCTGATGAGGAGCGCACGCTAACCACCACACCTTCTGGGTCAGCCACTAATGAAGAAGGAGCGTCTGGTTCCTTAGGAGTTTCTTGGTCAGAGGAAGCCTCTGGATCTGTTGAGGTTTCCGCACCCGCCACTGCTGCAGAGTCGGCCACATCTGATGAGGATGACAATTCAGAATCCACACCCGGTTCACCAGCTTGTTTTCTCACCCCGGTTACTGACCAGCCTAACCGGTGGTGTGTCGACAGGCAGTTTCAAGTCTATTTCGATGCAAAGTTCCTGAATGACAAAGGAGTTATGACTCGTACACTTACATTGGAGCGGAGGGTCCTTACGGGAAGTCTCCTGATGATGCCTAAGATCCACAATCTCTTCACCAGACATCGACTAGAATGGACAGCACGTCCGTTGGGATGTTATAGTGAAGAGCTGGTCTGAGAGTTCTACGCATTCTACGTAGCGACTCTCCGATCACGGATTGATAGGCGGGCTACCCCCGCCAAACAGGACCCACTGGAGCAGGTCTGAGTACGTGGCTTTCAGGTTGATATCTCCCTGCCTTCCATCCGCCGGTTTCTATACGGCGAGAATGTTGATGCTAATCGGACCCCTCTCACTAGAGAGTTTGACTACCGATGGCAGATTGTTAAAGATGGACAATTCCTGCGTGATCCATCGCTGAGAGAGACCACCAAGAGGTGGATGGCCCTGCACTTGTCCGTTGATGGAAAGGGTGCCGACTGGGTGACCGAGCCGAAGGGGGCCATCAAAAAGGCCAACCTGACTTTCACGGAGAAGGTTTTGTGGTTGATTCTCCGCCACTGCCTTTCCTCCACAGCCGCTGATAATATCGTCACATGGGATCGAGCAGTATTGATGGCGACGATGATAGCCGGGTTTGAGGTTGATTTTGCGTGGCTTCTACAGGCGGTCATGCACGAGAGGGCATGTAAGGTCACAACTACTTACCCTTTCCCATGCATGATATTTTCTCTATGTAGGTCTGCCGGTGTGCCTATATGGCACGTTGATCATCTCAAGACCCCGCTAGGAACAATTTATATCGGCCTCATCAGGGATGAGGCCAATGAGTTTTCTCCACGCAAAGGGACCCGTCAAGACTTGCCTCCTCTTGGTGACAATCTGGCTGAGACGGTAGCACAGGCCCGCCCGGCTACGCAGGAGGCTTCCACTAACACTACCCCGGTCCAGTCTATCCCGGGTAGTAACACTGCTCCGAGCTCCTCTCGTTCAGCCCTTTTCTCCGCTCTGGTTCTGCTTGCTAGGGTCCATAAATTCGACGCACAGATGGCCACACTTCTGCATCACAACCAGCCTTGGATGCAGAAGTCTATTGCTAAGACAGAAGAGCGCTTGGAGCGGAGAATGGTCCCAGGCACAGGCGGAGAATCATTGAGTTTCATCAAGCGCGTGGACCGCTTTTGAGTTCGTTGTTAATCCGCGTCCAGCCCCTCCGGTGGCTGAATCGACCTTTCAAGATGCAGTCCACATCTTTGCGGCAGATAACTGATATGAATCTTAGGGCTAGGGTTGCCTGTGTCTGAGCACCTTCTTGCAGATCCTGCTGAAGACACAGTGATTGCGGCCCTATTCGCCCCACATCAGCCAGATTCCACCACCGTCCTCTCTAGATCATGCCAAGAGGCGTAGGGGGGTCGAGATTGAGATGAGTCTCGAGCAACCACGGAAGAAGGAAGCGTCGTTGATATAGAGGCGGTGGAGAGCCTCGCTTGCTGAGAAGGAGGCGCGATTAGATGAGAGCATGAGAGTAGTTGATGGGCAATCTAGCTCCAAAACTTTGGAGATACCGGGAGGCACTGCTGATATGTGTTGATGCTGGGACACACAGGGTGTCTAGATACAACAGAGGTAGTGGTGGGTTTTGGGGTACCGGACCCCCAGCTTGCTGACTTCGTGTTTTTTGCGCCCCAAGTTTTACTCGTCACCTATCACTCCTGTATTTAAATTTTTATCATTGAGACATTGCATGTCCTTTTTGTTGGGGTGGGGTTACATGGAAAGTGAGTGCTAGGGTGAAGTTTGAGTACCAATTCACTATCCTCCTTTTGGGGTTCTTTCCTGGTTCTTTTTCCCCAAAAGACCTGATTATTTTTTCTATTGAACCGGCATGTCCTATATCTTGTGTATTAGTTTGATTCTAGAGCATGATGGCTAAAATGATAATCTGATAAAATGACAAATGATGCATGACCGGCATAGTAATTGATAAATGTGTGGCTCTAAGCATGACATATGGGTACACTACTTCATGACCCTAAGTCTAAAATTCGAACTAGGTGTTTTTTTGGATAATCCGGTAGAGTAATGATATGTCAAGTGAGTGTGAGGAAGATTTGAAATAGTCCCCTATTTGTACAAAAGGAGCTAGAACTTGCCTGGTTGTTCCTGCTAAAATTAAGTTTGTAATAGACAGTCTTAGAAAGGATCATAGGCCCTTATTCACTATGCCCATGTTTTAGGCCTAAATAAAATAAAACCAAAATGAAATTTATCCTTCTTTGATCCAAATTAATTTGAGCTTAAAATATACCTTTCTTTTTCACCCTAATTGATCAGTTTTTCTTGAGAAAATTGTGTTGGCCCTAGTCCTTCCTTTGACATATGCACCTCAGTTTTATGCCAAAAGAATAACTTAGCGTTCTAATGCCGTAACACACCCTTTTTTAATGGCTCTGGGCCAACTTGGTATTGTGTACTTTGACTCCTGGCTTTGAGGTGGCTATTAGAGAATCTCTGAAGTAGGGTGACAGAACAAAGAGGAGAAAGAACAAAATTAAAAGTGACTCAAGAATTAGTTGAAAGAAAAGTAAAGAAAAGAAAATTACAAGAAATACAAGCAATAAAAGAAGAGAGTCACTTACCCAAATGAAGAATAGGGGAAAATAGCAAGGTGCACGATAGAGAACTTGGCGAGATCAAAGATAGAAAATGGTAATGTTTAGCCGATATGTCCAAGGAGGGGCAAAAGTCACTAAATATACCAAATAATACCCTACCTTACCCTATCCTATGTTAATACAAGCTAAGAAAGTCCTATCGTGATCCTAAGGTTTGTATACGCAACTTAAAGTAGGAAAATAAGGAAAGCCTGTGGCCAATATGATCCCAGTCGAAAATGAGTGTGAATTTGTTCTGAGAGCGAGTGTTTGAAAAGTAATCCTTATACTCAAATTGAAAAATCATGTGTGAAAAATGAGATTTTGTTTTAAAAGTGAGGACATATTGCAATATCTGAAATATTAGCACCTCGGTGAGAATTGCAGAGGATGGTGTTAGTGCGTGGTTGAGTCCTGTGTCATGTTCGGACTCCACAAATTCAAGCCTAATAGTGATAGCATGCAAAATATGATGAGATTAAATTTTAATTGGGATTGGTAGAAAATGATTGCAAAGGATAAAACATGGATACTATTTACAAAGATTTTGTATTGAGTCATAGAAAGTCTGTCGGCTTGAGGACCCAAACAACGCATTAAAGTTGAGGTGTTAACATACCATGGCTTACTGTATTAATTAGTACTTTGCTTAGTTTAAGTGGGTCCAAAAGGCCTTTTTTTGCTATTTTTATATGTTCTCGCCTTATTTTCAGGAATCTGTCCAAAATGAATGCGTAGGTTTTTTGAGCGACGAATGCAGAAGAGACCACCTACGGAGCTTGTGACGGTCCCGTCATGCTCATGACGGTCCTAGGTGGCAGCTTAGTGAGCTGCTAAGGAAGATGGGGAGTCTGCCCAAGTGGTGGGGTTCAGAAAAGCGTGACGGACCGTCGTAATCCATTACATCCTCCTGCCTGCAGGTTCGTCATGAAGATCAGAGAAGTCGCCCATACCCATATTCCAAGAGTTTAAGTGTTTTGGGAACGGAGACCCTCGACGGACCGTTTGCCCCGTAAAGAACCCTTCATCCTGCCGGTCGCGGGTAATGAAGAGAACATGCATAAGAATTTGCAAAGTGGGGACGACGAGTCCATGACGCTTGCCCGTCGTTACCACGACGTCCCCCGTCGCGAGTTCCGTCGACCCAGCGCCCGTTTTTGACAAATTTCCAGCAAATAGAGTCCTTGTTTTAATTATGTTGTATTTTTTATAATAGTTAAAAAAACCATCGTTGTTGAGGTGAGACTTCGAGATTATTAGGTTAACTCCTGGATCACATTGTTAGACTTTTTGAATAGTGGTGAGACTCTGATTATTATGTAGACTTTTGAGAGATTATTGTTATTTGAGACTTTTATCATTGATTGTTGGTGACTTTTTTGCGTTAATCCAATTGAACTTTCGGATTACTCTTTCTTAGACCAAGTAAGGTGCATGAATTTTTCTTATACACATATTTGAATATTGTAATAATACTATGGATCCTAACCCCATAACTAGGGTTGTGGAACCATAGGCTCATAATTAGGTAAAACCTAACTCAAATAACAATTCTAGAATAGTGTCTGCATGTATTTGATAATTCTTTCGTTTAGAAATTCTCTTTTATGATGGCAACAGTATAACTTCGCTTAATCTACTTTGCCGGACCAGGAGTAGATAATAGGAAAATAATTTCACTAGATTTAATGTATACTATTATAGGCTAGTATTGATTGGTACGGGGTAATAACTATGTCAAATATCGAATACGCATGCTTAATATGAAGTTTCAAGAATAAGGTTAGTATAGAAACACACGGTAGCCGTACCAAGGTGCGGAGTGAATTTTTCTAGATGCCGACCAAGGATTATGAAAATAACTTATATCACTTGCAATGTAAAATACTAGAAAAGAATTTTTATAGTTAGACTTAACAAGTTCTTAACCTGTGGGGGACGCATAAACCCAGTTACCTTCATTAAGTGATTAGAACTCCAACATTTGAGTTGTTACGTGTCTCTTCAATTTCGTAGTTATTTTCATTCATTTCGAAATAGAAAAACCCCCCTTTTTTCATTTTGGCTTCCAAGGAAGTATTGCCTCAACAATATTATTTAATAGATTGAAGTTAAGTCTAACTATTTTTCCTCGTGGGAACGATCCCAACCTCACTATTTGATTATTTACTTGACACACAGCTTTAACACTCTTATTTGAGAAGTAAGTTTGAGCGTATCAGCATATCTTGCACATACAAACTTGAAATTGAGCAAAGTTTGTGGCGTGGGAAAGATAATTCAACTATCTTTCCTATGATATTTGGCAGTTCACTTAACTCATCCTGAGATAGGAGTTATAATCATTTAGATTTGACCCAAAACTCATATTAGCTTAACTTTGTCAAAGTTTTTAAATTTGATTATTTCCAAAAATGATTTCTTTCTAATTCTAGTTCTTTCAAATAGAAAGTGGTTACGATTTCTGGTTTTTGGAGAATGATGAGGTGGAGAGATATTTCTTCTATTTTTGGGTTCATTCATAAATTTAACTTTATTCGATTTCTCTTATGTTTATTGTATACTAATTTCAAAATTGAGAATCATATTATGAGAAGCCAAATTCCTTAGTTCTAGGGTTGTGGCTATATGAAGATTGCATATGATTAAATTTAATGGATTGATCTTGGTTACCACTTGAATTACTCTTTTGTTCTTAATTTAGCATTTCGTGATTGGCCACCATTGAAATAAACTTATTGCCCGAATTGAACTCGAGAGAGGAATAGGATGATAGATGTGGGGCAAAAGAAGCATGATCTTCTCTAGAATTAGGGTCGATTTGTACCTAGGATAGGATATACCTAGGAGCCTTACTTGGTTAATATATAGGATGAAAGTGTAAAGCTAGGTGATTTATTTATTCTATCACTGCTCAACAATGTAGTTAGACTGCCAATTACGGTAGATAATTTGAGGTCAGGAGACCATGATCATACATTTAACCCTGTAATCAGTGATTTAATAAATTTGACTTCCATTAGATAATAATATATATATATGAATCTAAATTAGGCTACAACCCTGGAATTTCAAAGTCATTGTTTGAACTCCAAGTTGAAATTGAATCATAGTAGTTGACTGAATTTATTTAGATACTAAATCATTTAGAATAATACATCACTCTTTTTGGAAACACTTTCTTTAAGTTCTAGTTATTTGAAGAATTAAATACAATCTAATCTCAATTGTCTGTGGGTATGATATCCGGATCTTAAAAAGAGCTACTTCATTACTTGCACGACCATGTACACTTGTGTGTGTGTTTGGGTGCATAATTTTTGGCGCCACTATCTGGGACTTTAGGATTAGGAAATATTTGATTTATCTAATTTCTAGAATTATTTCTCAAAGTGTTTAATATTTGATTTATCTAATTTCTAGAATTATTTCTCAAAGTGTTTACAACTTGATCTTATCTATTGTTATTGCAGGTAGTGTGCAAACTTAAGTTGGAAAAAGATGGGGATCTTGTAGACCACTCGTTGAACCGGAAAGATTCATTTACTACCAGAGAAAGCAAGTACGACTGGCGTACTCTCTATCCCTCAAGTTTGGAGCGAACCAGTAACATTAGTAGTTGGGGTTGAACCATCAACACCTGTAACAAGCTTATCAAGTTGATGTAATTTGGAAAAAAATTTGAATTGTTCGATAGGTTAATATACTACATGTTTTGAAGTTCTCACTCAGCTTGGTATTATTCCGTAGAAGCGTGGTTACTAGGAAGACTTATTTCAACAATGACTTTCAGTCCTCTAATGTATGATGGAACTTCTCTCTCTATAGAATTTAGTGACACATGTAGAAAGAGAAGACCACTTCTAGATATAGCAACATCCTACATTCTGCCAAAGAAATGAAGAATTTAAACTCATACTCTATTGGTTCATTAGTAAGTTGATTAGTATATGAGAGCAGATATCGCAGCTCACAAAGATTTCTGAAGTTAGTATGAATAGTTCTTGTGAGTGTTATTTTCTAGACCCAATATCTCAAGCTTGGAAGCATTTGTTATGAACAACGGAATCTTCATTTTGATATGATTGGCTGAAAAGACAAGTTCCTTATGTTTGGCAGATGAATATTTCCAAAGAAGATATTTTGAAAATTCCCTCTGGAGCACTGTTTGTTTAAGACAGAGATGGAATGTTAAATAAGACAAAAAAAATAGTACATGATGGTATATCCAGGATTAAGTTTGGGAATACATTAATATGTGTTTGATTAGTGGTAAAATTTTAGTTAACCAAATAGTGTATATATCTAATCTCAAACATAATCTTGGATATCCCGCCCACCTTATTCCATCAAACTTGAGATTATATTATCCCAATCCCTACATGATATGAATTAGTCCAACAATTTAATCTCAGGACTATAATCCTGGGATAATTTATTCTGCTTACCATACGGCATTTAACATATGATTGTAAGCTACACTAAATTTTTATCTAGAAATATTAAACAAATGTTGGCTAAAGAACTGTTACTTCAAGTTGTCCAAACTTTCAAAATTACAACAAGTCAAAAACCGAGTACAAAGGAAATGTGAGTTCAATAATCAACATCAAGAGCTAATCTAAACTAGGAAACTTCAGTTCTTTAATACAACCATGTGAAAAGCTGGTATTTTTTGCTACTAGTCCATGAAAAAAATCATTTGTTGATAAGTACTTCAGAATTTCAGGTTGTAGTAACAAGATTCACACAACCATCAGCATACATGACAGAAACTGAAGAGAATCAACAAAGAGCATCAACTGAACAATAGTCGTATTTATTCAATGAAGAATTTTACTTATGAATTGCAGTGGCAAAAGAATAAAGTGTAGCAATCATGTAAAAATTTCACTACTTGATAGGAAAATAGACATTTGCAGTTGAGATAAATGTTTCTTTTAAGGACTATGGTCCATCCTGGGTGGTAAGTACGCCTTATTTTAGCATGTCAAAACTAAGAGGCCGAATAACTGTCAATTCCCAAATGTGGTTATACAACCACTTAAGTTTTTCTACATTCAAAGACAAAACAAAAGTCATAAATAGCAGGAAATGAAGCATAAAGAATGTTACAAGAGATCAAAGTTTGCACAATTAAAGGTTAATGGAATAACACGGGATCAAAAATTTGGAATGACATGTGCACAAAGATTATAAAAATTATTCTTCAATTATCACGTCAAGAGAAATAGTCTTACATGAGTAGCTCTTCAGTACATTCTCCCCTCGCACTTCCGTGAACCACATCTATAATTCTTTCTCTTCATATTGCCATTTTTATTGTAAACATGGTAAATATGGTAATTGTAGTGATTAGTAAACTCCTGAAGTGTAGCAATACTTTTAGAAGCGAAAAACATTATATGAGGTACTCTCCTATCACAATGATAATACATGACATTTTGAGCATAAAGGTTTGGTGAAAAACTATGGTTGATAAAACATCCAACATTCCCATATTTTACCGCATAAAGGGTAAAACCATCTTCATCCTTCCTGTCCAAGGAATTTGACTCAGCTTCGAGGTTATTACTACGTATAGAGGAATTTATTCTTCATAGTTGCCAACATCAAACAGGTACTCATCATTATCTATTATACTTTCAGCTTCCTTTTCATCAAGCAACTCCCAACCATATTCACATATGAAACTTCCGGATGAGACATATCTCGTGACCTCAAACCCCATCCTCTTGATTCGGTCTTGAAAACCTCCAAATGGTATCAAGGACCATGTTGGCTAACTCTATTTTTTCAAGAAGAAGGACATTTGCAATATGGACCACACTCATAAAGAAGATTTTGTGCTCTAATTATAGAGCCTGTTGTGTTGAATGGAATCTCACCTTCGTTCCTAGAAGCACAAAAGCATTGCTCAGAATCCGAGCATCCACTTGTGCAATTTCAACCTTGAGGCCTAGAGATATTATACCAATCTAGATATTGCATGTTGGTAATGTATGTAAATGGTGGGGGTCTATCATAATCTTTTGCATTGACAATAGGGATTAGTATCTTTTCTTTTCCTTGTGATACATCATAGTCCACAACAAACTCTGACTGCATATTCAATTTTGTTTCCTTGTTAACATGAAAATGATTTTCCTTGACTAAACATGTTTGCCATGACACAACTTCATGATTAAGTTTTGGTTGGCCAAGATTTCTTTTCATTTCAAACTTGAAAACATATTTTCCAGTAAAAGATCTTTCTTCCCAATATTTAGTCACAGTGTAGAGCCCATCGTAAGTGTATCTTATATCACTCTTTTCACTCTTCATTCTTTTATGACCACAAATAACCATCACCAAACATCCCATGTCCATGGAGTTCTTCAAGGCAAGATTACCCCATTCAAGCTTTTAATCTTCCAATTTCACATCAACAGATACTTTTGGATTCCCTCCTTGACCTACATAAATGAATGTTTCTGAATATATAGGCGCGTTGTCATACCGACCAAAATCAACAATGCTAGTTGCAACATTTTTTTTTTGACAATATTAACATAATTGATAACCTTAATAAATTGGTGATATAGTCTGATCGTAACAAGTTCTTCCCTGAACCGGAATTGATCCCCAATTGCAACTCCAGGAACATTTCCAAAAGTCCACCCACAATTTACCCACTTATTCTGATTTTTTAAAGTCATTGCTTCCTCTATATGGATTCTTTTTTTGGGTCGTCCTTCATGTTTTACTTCTTTATCTTCTAGCAAAAGTTTAGTATATACATCATCAAAAAGTTTCAGAGTCTCTCTAACTTCTTTCAATTTCTGAATATGTTCAAATTCTATTAACAATCCATGACCAGAAACACCACACATGACAGCAGAATTCCTTAAATATTCTTGTGGAACTCCGAGATCCATTTTCTTCATGATTACAGATTCATATTGATCCCAATCTTTATTGAAAAAATACTGGCCTTTGTTCAGTTCATCGTGCTGCTCAAACTATATGGGGTTTTTCATTGGCTTAAAATTGTGATTGTGTTCTAGAATCCTAACTGCTTCTTCTTCTTCTTTATCTAACCCTTGCCACTTTTCTTACTGGTATTTCGGGCTATGAGACCTAATTTTAGTGAGTTCCACTCGTAGCAGGATAAAATACAAATTTCATCATCATGTACCATACTATTCGGTTCATCATTTCGACCTTCAATTAGATTTCTTGTGAAACAGTAGCAAACAATTCTAGTCCATTTTAAACAGGCTCGCCTTTTATAAACCAATCAGTTGATGGCTTTTGGAGAACTTGATTAACTAGGACTTCATTTTGTTGAGTAGACTCACCATACATGATATTTTGTTCTTTCATCTTCAAAGGTTGATTTCCATTAGTAGGCGTACATGAGGTATTCAAATGACTTGAACCACCAACCTCTTTTGGACGCACACCAGTTGCAGCTATATCTTTAGGCACAAGAAGACTTATAGGCTCAGATGACTCAACCACATTCATAGCAACTTTTGCCTTCAGCATCAATACAACATTGATTGTCCCTTCCATTCCTCCTTTAAGGAACACAAGGGTCATAATTCTCAGGAGAATTCCTTGTTGCAACGACTTTTACAGGCTTGGTAATGGATGGAAATTCTAGATATATCTATGTGGTTCCATTGTTTTCACAAGCAAATGGACCTTAATTCTCAGGAAAATTCCTTGTGGTCTTAACTTTTACAGGCTCGGTAGTGGAAGGAAATTCGTGGTAGATCTCTTTTCTTCCATCTTTTTGACAAACAAATGAACCACAATATTCAGAAAATTGCAGGTGACATCAAACTTTATGCGATAAATTTGGGGGGGGAAGGGAGATCAAGTCTCCGCATATATGAAGTTAGTTTTCTTCCTTCGAAAACCTTTGAGGGACTCGATTATGCTTACACAGACATCTACAATTTAAAAAGTATGCACAACTTAAAACAATTTTTTCCATTAAAAAAATACTTTCTAATGTCGGTATTAAACAAAATAAAGAAGTTACAACAAAGCAAACTCATATTAGGGCTGAAGGAGAGCATAAATTCTTAAGAAAAATGGCAGTTCGTAAAATTTGAGAGGGAAAGAGGAAAAGTAGAAGCATTTATTAGATTGGCGGCAAAATTAGTTCTTTATACACCATTATTCTACAAGCCTCTTCATGATGTTTATTCAACTTTTAAGTATACACCATTAGATTTTAAAATTATATAAACTTCAACCTTTCATAAAAAAAGATTTGAAAATTCAGATTTTAAAAGTGTGTAAACCGATCAAGATTTATACCGAAGAAATTTGAATTTCAAAATTGAAGAAACTAAAATGATTGAGATAAGAGATTCGGTGGGGTGGGGTGGGGTGAGGGGCAGGTGTTAAGAAAAAGAAGAAGAAGGGAGTGGGGTAGGATGGGGTGGTGGGTGGTTTCAAGGAAGAAGGAGAAGGTGGGGCCTAAAGGAAGAAGAAAGGTGTGGGCGAGGGAGTGGGTCAGGATAGGGGATGAAGGGTTGATTTCAAATTATTTTTAAATGATTTTTAATATAAAATATATATATATTCACTCGCTTATAGGAATGTGCAATCAAGTATTTTTCCAACTCGGTAATGTTAGTGCACATAAGTTCGGTCAATCGTTAGATGTGTTTCAAATATTGTGTTTTAGTAAGTTTAAGGATTCATGTTGACAAAGTCATGAGTATAAGGGTTCAGCGATCAAACAGAGTCAAGTACAAAGGTCTCCCAGGTCATTTCACCTATTTTAAAATATAATAAAAATTGGACTAGTTCGATTTGAAGACATATTTCAACCTTAGTAATTATGAGGAGGTTCAATAACACATGCATTTATTAATTGATCTCATCTTAACCCTTTTAAATTGAAACATGTCATGTAAAATGGTCCCAAGTTCAGGAGACCGATTTCAAGCTAGGCCAATTCAGTTCAAGAAAAATATGATTTGGCTGGTATAGATCGATTTCTAACCAATGTTTTAGCTCGAGAAAAATTTGACTTGATCGATCCAAATTACATGAGACTGATTTCAAGCTAGACCAGTTCAAGAAATAATTGAGATATCGATGGACTAGGACTGATCGGACTTTATTAAAATTTAGGTTTATCAATTTGAGCGGTTCTGGTCAATCAACACCTCAAATGGATCCATACGAGTCTCATTTATTGTATAATCTAATCCAATCTTTCCCCAGTGCGTTTTGGATAAGCCTAACACATTAGATACCCTTAGTGAGGCCTTACACAATCACGAAAAAGGTAAAACATACCCTCAGTGAGGCCTCACACGATCACGAAAAAAGAGAAAACATACCCCCTTAGGCGAGGCCTTATAGAATCACGAAAAAAGGGTAAATACAAAAGATGCAAGAGAAAACAATCATCCCCAAGGATCGGAACTCAGACTCAGGGCGCGGAAGACCTCTTCAGATTAGAGGTGAATCCAGAATGGAAGATTTCACGTGCACAAATAAACTTAAAATAAAAAAAACAAGAAAATAAGGATCCTTGCAGATTCAAATCATGGTATCCCTCTGCTTGTATCGAAGCACAAGGAAGTCATTATGCTTTAATTGTACACCGGATAAATTTATTCTAGTTTATGCCAATTTCTCAAGATTATATATATATATATATATCTATATATATATAGAGAGAGAGAGAGAGAGAGACATGATTTGTTTTGAAGTTAACTACTGCACGTGCAACCCACACATGAATGTGGGTCCGCCTATGCTTTAGAGGAACCACTAAACCATGACACTCGATGCTTATTTATGTATTTTAGGTGCCACTTTCACTAAGTATCAAAATTTTCATAGATATCTATTTAGATATACTAGGAGAATCTTAGTAGTTTAATTGGTTAAATACCTGAATTTTCACCTTATTGGTGAGAGTTTGATTCTCCATTCTATAAATTGTAATCCCATTCTTTTATTCCGGATTTAAAATTAAAATAAAAGTTTAGATACTATGAATTTTAATCAAAGAATATCATAAAAATGTAGCTACAAAATTAACCAACATCTTAAGGTAAAGAAAATTACGCCATATAGATTAAACTTTAGAAATTTAAAACACAAAAAAAGAAACAACTAACTTGAATTCAAGTATGATTTCAGAGTGTTTGGGTGGCTTGATAAGATCAAAACGCTTTACAAAAGCCAAAAACCAACAACACAAAAGGTTTTCGTGGATCAAAAATATTAGTATGGAACAAGGGTATGCCAATGCAAGGTCCTATTTGTACTAATAAAGTAAACGCACAACAAGCTATGCATTTAATTCCTATTCAAATTGGGTTTCTTCAAACCACAACAAAGTTACCATTATTATTAATCCTAGTTTCGGTAAACTTCTGAAGTCTGTCTATTTTTTAAATTCTGTCTATTTTTTAAATTCGCATAATCCCTTTCCTATTTTATATGTGTTTGGTTCCACAAGGGATACAAGTGCAATAAGGGTGATAAAATCAAATCTAAACTCATTCAATCCATCCAACCCATTTTACTTTTGGGCGGGTTAGCTCAATCCATTGATTGATAAGTAATTCAAATTGATCCATGAGAAATTTTGTCAAAATACTTTTAAAAAGCTTCTTTTAAAATTTTATATGTTATACATAGTTATAATGAATAAAAGATAATTTTATTAGGTACTAAAAAATTTTAAGTAAATAAAAAATAAAATAATTAAACTTAGTAATAATTGTGTTGGATTATGTCTTGATCCGTTCTATAACCCATTACTTAACACGTTTTGACCCGTTATGACTTGCTTAAATTTGACTCAACCCGCTCAATTGTCACCCCTAGAATAATATCAATATTTCATGCTTCCAAGTTGTCTCCTATGCATGTTCAATTTTTACACGAAGCTAGAGAAATTTATTTAGATAGATTATCGCGAGATGATTTTTTTTTTAATTTAAATAATAGCTCCCAAGTGAGCTATTATTGTTAATTATATGAATTTATATGAAAGGATTGATTTATGTTTTTCAAATATCAAATCAAATTATTTGTGTCAAATTTTTAAATTTATAAATCAAATGAAACTAATAAAATTCAGGGGTTTCAACCTCGGACTTTTTAAGTTGGTTAGAATTTCAAAAATCAAACAAAATCATTTTCGTCAATAATTTTTAAATTTATAAATCAAACCAAACTATTATAAAACTTGGTTTTTTCAACCTCGAATTTTTTTCAGGTTGATTCGGATTTTTTCAAATATCAAACGAAACCATTTTTAAAATTTTTAAATTTATAAATCAAACCAAATTAATAAACATCGGGTATTCAAATTTTTTCGATAAAATAATCATACAAACATGTAATTAACTTTTGCTCCAAATTAATTTTTGTCCAACAAAAATAAAAATATCTAAGGTAATCTAAATAAAATAATATAAAATATGAGATGAGTGATGACACTAATATATTAAATAAAATATATAATAAAATTGTATAAAATAAATATCTTAAAATAAAAAGTCATGATAAAATGCTCCTAATTTAAAAGTACTAAGTCATGCTAAAATAAATCTAAAAAGTATTAATTACATGATCGAACATTAAATTAAAATTAAAATTAGGTTATACCAATGTAAAACTAAAGAGAAAAAATTCAATATTATTGTAATTGTTATAAATACATTGAATGAGTGGATAGTCCATAAAGTTAGTACATGAACAACTATCCATATTCACTAGGTTTCATGATAAGAATGTATCTATTTATTTATTTGGTGACTTTTGTAGAAATTTCTCAATCTATAAATAGGGTTGTTCATTCACTATTGTAATATATACATATGAGACTTAGACACACTTGAATAAGAAGAAAATTTCTCTTCTTCTATCTACTTCTCTAGTCTTCTTTTCTTTATGATTATCTTTTGAGCTTGATTCTATAACACGTGATCAACACGAATATGCTCTAAAAGTTTTAGCACTTCGCAAGTTGAAATACTTGTGAGCATAAACAGGTTTTATTTAGTTTTTCTTGTTTCACATTTATATGTTCAAAAGTTCCTCTTATACTAATAATTTGTTATATTATATATGTGATATATGAAAAGATAGAACGTATTGATTTGTTTTACTTTACCAATTTTATACATTAGTTTATGATTATACTAACAGTTCTTTGTTTCAGAAAAGAATTTAAGGATAGAGAAGTAAATTTTCATGTTGATTTTCTAAGTGTTAATTATGAGGAACGTATTGATATTTATAATTGCTAGATGTGAGAAAACTCTCAATCTTATTTTGACTAAATTTGCTTCTATAGTTCTTGATTTCATTTAAAGGCTCATGGTTGAGTTCTATTGTTGTTGACTTATATGATATTGATTGACGGGTAAGACGATGCATTCAAGTCCCATCGCACCAAAAAGGTAAAAATTTGATTAAAGTACGGATGCACATAATGAAAAGTATTTGGGGATAAGATGATAGATTTAAGTTCTATCGCACCAAAGGGGTAAGACATCAATTTGAGTTTTGATCACAGATGATAAGGATGGGTTTCAGTCCAATAGGATTATGCCTAATTATTGGGCCTTGTATGGTAAGACATTGAGTTGAGTTCATGCACCCTTATTGATGATAAAATGATGGACTGAGGTTAAAATAATATATTTTTATGAATAGTTTGAATCATCATGAAAATTTTCTTTATCCGGAATCAAATGTGATAGGCAACAATATGATTAACTTTGAGATCTGCCTGTTTGAATTTGATCCATTCAATTATATGAATGTGGTTAGAAGTGGAATAATTACTCTAAAAAGATGATAAATAATTAACCATTATGAATAAGGGGCGTGAGTGAAAGGGACAGAATTTATAATAGGACAGAATTATATAATAGCATTATGGTGGTTAATTACAAAAGGAAGAAAAACTATGGGTTTTTTTCAAAATAGTCCAAAATGTTAAGGCAATTTGTATTATCAAAATGATATGAAAGATAGTAGACTTGGTGAATGTTGTCAACCCCTATAATTTTGACAAGTTATAATTCCTCATCAAAGGACAAAAGATAAAGTGATGGTACACTTGATCTTTCAAAGTGATGTTGAGGCTGTTCATGGAAATATGATGAATTATAAAGCTATGACAATGTGCTTATAATGTAAATTTATGAAGTACATATAATTGATTAGTCCATCCTTGAAGAGAATGTGACTTGTGATGAGTATCACGAATATTCGATCATTCCATAAGAGAATGAGTCAAGATATGATAAAATCATTATGGGTTGGATATATGCCACAATCACCTCTATGGAATATTTGAGAAATAAAATGATATATGCCACATCTCATCTACCGGAGGTTTGAGAGAAATAAATAATTTTCTTTGACATAAACGGTCAATGGTCGTGTGTGTTTATACATCATGAATATTATGGTATGTTTGTTATGAACTATCGAAAGGGAAAAAAAAGTAATTTGTGCCTATGAAGGTTGTGGTCATGATCATATATATTGTGTGGCAATACAAATTTGTCATTGGTTTTGTACCTATAGTACAACCAAAGTAAAGCAAGAAACATGACTTGCCCGTAATATTTAGACCATGACAATACTGATATAATTTCTCCTTGAAGGAGATGCTCATCATAGGGGTGGTGTCATTCAATATGTGATAGTACACAAAAAATTAATAGCAAAGCTAACCGAATTTTCGCAAACAGAACCTTTTGATGTTTGGATTGATTGAAAATAAATATTGAGAATATTTAAATCACTACAACCGGAAGAGGTAATAAATATTTACGGTGGAAGATTATACACTTTTCCTCTTGTTTGTTGAGGACAAACGTGAAACATGCTGGAAGAAAGAAATCACATATAAAAGTTAAATTATCGTGTAATGAAAAAATATCAGTTTGCATGACCAATTGACCATTATATAGTTTGGAATCTGATGCAAATATAATTGAGAAGTTAGGTGGCTTTAGATGATAAAGAAATAAAGAATCTTCAAGAATTCTCATATGTTGCTTGTTTTCATTGTACCAGCTAAAGTTGGCATTGTAATCCCCTGAAATTTTTGAAACATATAAAAAGGTGAATATGGGTCCATTCACCTGTCATGTGAATCATTTGCTATTATATGATGGATGCATCAATGTGATTATCACATGTGCTTTGGTGTCAACTTGCAAATTGGTGTTTATAAAGTTGTTTGCTCAAATTATTGAATTAAGAGCACAATTTTAAATTATAAAATTATACTGATAATGCTGGTTGATTTAGTAGAAACTGTATGCCTCCAATTATAACTTAATCATGGTTATGATAACAAAATTCTCAAATAAAATTTGGTATGAGATAATTTAACATGTAGTAGCACATATATGCATCAAGCCAATAAGGTTTCCCCATTAAAATTGGTTCAGGGTCAGGAACCAAATAATTTTCATCTAAAATGTAGAATCTGCGGTTATAATTTTAATTGCTCCGCCACAAACAAAGATGAATTCCCCAATAAGGTTGGAATGAATGTTAGATTTTCTAACATTAAGGGAAGAAGTCGGATTTTGGACAGCTGAAAAAATTATGTGTGAGGTTAATTATGAATTATCTAGATTCTCGTTAAATAAATATGTGCAATTAAGTTCAAGGGATAAGTCATTTGATATTGTTTCAAATGCAATTGCCAGATGAAGGTACAGACCTAGATATAAATTTTTAGCTGCAAATGCTCCAACTATCCTTGATAAACAGAGTCTATTGATTGTCGAAAAGCGTAATCGACCAATACGGTCCCAAATTTAAAATTTCGTGAAGAAAGAAGGAGCAATGATAATGGTCATGATAATGAGGCAAGTTCTATAAAGAAGCAATGACCATAAACACTTCATAAAACCTCGAAAAGGTTAGGGTTACCCTGAAAAATGAGAAAGAAAAATAAGGATTCGATAAGTATGTCCTTGTTGGAAATCCAAAATATAAATAACGTCACGGTTATTTGAAATGATGTAGCGGCTCACTACATAAATTGTGACGAGGATTATTGAATTAAATCTGTCATTGAGAGGTGGACAGATAAATGGGTGACCAAGTAAAATGATAATTCAAGTAATTGTTTCAATTAGCACAAAAGTGATATGTTTTAGATGACTTTCCATACATCAAGAATATATGGCAGTGGGGTTGGGGTACCAAATAAATTATGTCCATAATAGTATAACAGTTACAGATATAAGTACGGGATTGTGCCTGGGAACAAAGGTTTTGTCGCAAAAAATCCTGACATTACTGGCGACTATTTTCTCCTCCTATCGGTGGATGCAATGAAATTTTTTTGCTCTGGCCACTCTGGAAAATTATACAAAAAGATGAAAGCTTGAATGGCATAATAATGAAAATTAGAGTGTAGTAGCTATAAAAACCACAATGATGGCAAGAGTATATATGAAAATTTTGAAGCAATCGAGGTTCAGGCTATAGGGTGTTCTTGAAAGCATATAATAAGGTAGAAGGAAACTTTTCAATAAAAGCTTCAAGACTCCCTTATATGTATTGAAATAATCAAGGATGAAAAGGGTACAAAAGACTGGACCCTATTTGTCCTTGAACTTTATGAAATGGTCAGGGATTTGATTTGTTATAAATGTGTTGTATTGGTGATGACTTCACACTTAACTAACACTCTAAAGGAGCTTTGAAAAAGTTACGAGATTTGAGAAAGGAATCGCTAAACTGAAAAAAGATTCTAGAAAGACGACAAAACTTTGATACCTAAGATTGAAGAATTTGATGAATGAAATATTTGTCCAGTCATCAACATAAACAAAAAGTTTTGATGCAATTTTATATGGAATAAAGTCACCTTGCAATTGCGACCCTAGTGATTCTGAGGTCGCTTGAAATAAATGATGATTCATTTCATGCTCAAAGGAGAATGATGGAAGAGGATTCTTGGTGATGATGAAAACTCCATATTTAGTGCAATTAGGGGTACATAATGATCTTGCTAACAAATACTCGACCAGAAATTCTGTTTGACAGTAAATATTTACTGGCACGACTCGGTTTCCTCCCAACAAAAGGGACATTGAATGGTGTTATGTATATACTTGGAATATCTTTGAAGCGACCAAGGACATGAGTTCATTTCTATTCCGGAGAATTCAAGTAGTGTGATTGGTTATGCAGATGCAGAATCTTATCTGATCCGCATTTAAAGGCACGATCTCAAAACACGTTATTTGTTGCATATGGAGGGAAAATGATGCCTATGATCAATGAAAGCAAAGTTGTAGCAAAATAAAAAGCCCTCCATGAAAACAAGTCGAGAACGGGTCCTAGTTAAGGACTAGTTAAGATAAATGGCCACACCAATTCAGAAAGAAGTGTGTGGTTTTTCTTTGAATAAAGAATATATCAACCACAAGGTACGAAGATTGGAGGAACCTCTCGCGAGAAATTAACTGATGTTTTAATCAGGGGAGTATAATTAATGCGTTTGCCCACTCTTTTTTTTCCTTGATCGGGGTTTTGTCCCACTGGGTTTTCCTGGCAAGATTTTAATGAGGCAACAAATAATGTGTATCAAATGATATATGTACTCTTTTTCCTTCACTAGAATCTTTTCTCACAGGGTTTTTTCTAGTAAAATTTTAACGAGGCACACTATCTATGGAGATCCAATGGGGAGTGTTATAAATACTTTGAAGAGTGATAGTCCATAAAGTTAGTACATGAACACCTATCCATATTCACTAGGTTTAATGAACCCTTTTGAATAAGAATATATCTATTTATTATGATACTTAATATGGTGATTTTTGGAGTGATTTCTCAACTCATAAATAGGGTTGTTCATTCACTTTTGTAATATATACATATGAGACTTAGATACATTTAAATAAGAAGAAAATTTCTCTTCTTTTATCTACTTGTCTAATCTTCTTCTCTTTATAATTATATTCTTATGAGCTTGATTTTATAATAGTAATATCGATTATTAACATTAACATTAGTATATCTATAATTTTAAATTGAGCTTTATTGGAGTTATCATACATATAGACTATAACCACCGTTCAAAATTTTAGGTTTCAACAAATTTGAAAAATTATGTTAAAAGATAGTAAGTGGGAAAAAACTCATGCCAGTTTATAGTCGAATAAAAAAGATTTAACCAAAATAATGGAGTTGCAATTCTGTAATTTTTGTTTTATTTCGAAAAAAAAAATAGACTTGATAAGAGCTTGTTTCTAGTAAAATCAAGAAGTTTTAGCATAAAAATCTAAAACTATATAGTAGGAGAGAGGATAACACTTACATGTCAGCATCGTAAAAATAGAATATATAAATTATTAAAATTAATTTATAATCTGAAAATAAAGAAAAAAAATTCAAAATTTATGAATTATTTTAAGCATTGAAGACTGCAAGGCCATGGGTGAATTTGTTATTTGGCAACAATCACATCTCGTGGGCCTCCCATTTGCACTTCTTTTATCGTATCAGTCTCATTCATTTATTTATTTTGTATGTAATTGCATGCTTTAATATATCATTTGTTGTCTTTTAGTTTTAAATTTTTTTCAATTATTTTCTATTACATAAGAAAATTAGATTTTTATTATTTTCCAACATTTCAATTTCTAAAGAATTGCATTACGTGAAAAAAATAAGAAAATTAAAAAGACGAAAGTAAATAAATTTAAAAAAAAGGGCTACATGGAAGAACGAAAATTGGGTGCAGGTGGTGACCGGTGAGTGAGAGGTAAAAGAGTGCTAATAGAACCACTTAAGTGTCAAAAATTGAACGAAACCTTATACAAGTATTGTTGATTGTGCCACAGCCATTTTAAAAATTTTCAATCCTTATGCAGAAAATAGTGTTGGGAAATCCATACGGGTGACCAAAGTACACCAAATCAAAACATACGACAAAGTGATGATCTGCCTATTTATTAGCTTTGTCTCATCAATTTGATTCCAAAAATTAGGTTAGTATATGATCTCTGTTGATCCAATGATTTTTTATGGAAAATATGTATTTTTATTTGATAAGTTATTTATAGCTATAATAATCAAAAAAATATTTTTGTGAAAAAAAATATTAATTATACTAGTTTAGATCTTAATCATTGTGATAATATGTAATTATATTTTATTAAAAAAACTCAAGTTTTTTTAGTTTAGTTTGGTTTATGAATTGAAAACGTTGACAAATGTGGTTTGATTTGATATTTGAAAAATCCAAATCATTCTGATAAGTATACCCTACATGTGTTTGTTATTTTTTTAAAAAAGAAATTCATCGTAAACTATTTTTAACAACTGTGTTATTGTTTGATCTAGAAAAAAATGAAAGAAAAGGTAGTAATTCATAGGCATATTTATACCATTAAAGACTAAAATGGTTAATTTTGTATTCCTAGGTTATTAATTTTCAACTTGATTAAAATATGTTTTTATATACCATTAAAGACTAAATTATTAATTTTTGTATTTCCTATGTTTATAATTGAACTTCATCAATAGGTTTTTTATAAAAATGACAAGGGTCCACCGTGCAATTGTATAGGCAAAGAAAATAAAATGTGGGGTTAAAAAGGGATCAAATTGATTTTGTAACATCTCACAATTTGAAATAGCTAAGAATAAGCTAAGTAACTAAAAATATTCTTTTTGGAAAGAAATGAAAATACTAAAAAATTTGTCTAAGTTCAGAAAGAGAGTTTTGGTAATTCTCACACGCTCATACTTCTAGCTCACGATGAGTTAGAGATAGTTCTTTATATGGTTGGAAACCCCCTGGAGAGATCTTTCCATTGCCACCAAATTTGCGCATTTATTTCAAAAATACGTTCATCATGAGTGGAGCTATGCCTATAGGAAGTATCGGGTACCTGTTGAATTGAAACGAACAATTCAAATTCGGATTTTAAGGAAGGACAAAAGTTCTTTTAGGCAATTAATTCCTATTTTCGTGTTTAGGAACGCGTTTATTGACGGTAAAAAACTATGTTTAGTTTCAGTGGAAGATTAGAGGTTAAGCTTAGGGGCTTGGAGAAGAGGGAAAGCGAAGACAAAGAAAGAAAGGGAGAAAGAAAGCAAGGATTTCGCGAAGAAAGAAACCGTAATAAGATTGCGCCAAGTGAAAGTTAGTCGGGGATGGATTCCCTATTCAACGGTACCTGTGAGATCTATTGAGTGGTTGGTAAAGTTTATCCACAACACCACTTTGTTGCAATTAAGTAAAATTTTTTAATTGGTTGCATGAGAATTTTGAAGTCTTGAAAAACCTTTTGAATTCCTATATTGATTGTCCCTGTTGAATGCCTATTATTGTTTTGATTCGTTAATCTAGCTATTATCTGTTTGAGTTAGATCTCATTGCGGTATTGAAAGGTACGGTCAAGAGTGAACTACGGGTTTGGAAAAAAAAACTATGGAAGTTAGGGGGAGGTAGATTGAAAAATGAGAGGAGTCGTCAGAAACTATGGAAGTTATAGGGGCCAACGCATAGACGATGGCAACCAACGCCCGGGTAGCATTGAAAAAATGAGTAGGAGAAAGTACGTCAACAAAACCTGGGACTTAGCACAAAGGGTCCGAGCGCAGAGGCAACACCGGCGCCCAACCTGCGCCAGAGGACATAGGGACGAGCCCATCCTTGTTCGCGGAAAAGGTATGAGGCTCACTCTGAACCTTGAAGGTATGGCGCGGCCGCCACCAGATGTCGCGCCCGAAATCGACATTTTCACCCACTTTTAGTTTAGCATATTTAAGTTTCTAAAGTGTAGTAAAACAGCTTCCCACAGTATTCTAATAAATTCAAAAGGAATTCTCTAAAAGACACACCCGATTACAATAGCGGCAAAAAACACCAAAATGTGGAGATCCTCTGAACACTTGACAAAAGACTAATAAAATTTTATAGTATCAACGGACGGTGAAGCTAGATTCAAAGTCCAAAAAGTTAAGAATTCAAGTCCAAAGCAAAGATTCCCCACAATCGGAACCAATTATTATTTATACTAGGAAATATGTACAATAGGATTATATTAATTTATAACTGCATTCTTATTATATAAGTCAGTAAGACGGTATTAAACCATAAACCCAAAAGTAGTACTCTAAATTATAGTTAACTTAGGAACTCTTACCAATTTTTCCATTATATAAGGGTGTGTAGCTCTCATTATATGTCACACATACAGACTCTTTTGATTTACTCAAATCCTAGAGGTGAATTTCACCATGAATTTCTATAGTGGCCAACTGTAGAGGTGCTATCACCTCTCATATAATATATAGATAATGGATAATACATATAAAGTGAATCATTAATGAATCAATTTAAATAAACATTACATAATTGTAAATGATTCAAATCTGCATAAAAATAATTCAACTTTCCAAGATCACACAGGTACTCCCATGATGGGAATAGATATGTTGTAGGTTTATATAATTTATGTAATAGAATTAAACAATATTACAATTTGTTTTTAAAGCTTATATAGACAAAATTTGTATTTAATAAAAAGCCATAGACTTATATCATATAAAGTTAATTAGTCTATAAAAAATATTACAATAAAAAAATATTAAATATACAAGAGATTTAATTAAAATGTTACATTTATATAATGTTTAATTAAAAGTTTGTATAATAAAATAATATTATAATATTCAAAAAGTTATTTGGTGTGAAAGTTGGCGTGAATTGAAGCTCAAAATATTAAATTTTATATCAAATATAAAATTTGATGTTTGATTGGAGATGGACTAAGCGGAGAATTGATAGGTAGAAGTTGAAAGCAATAATGAAAGCAATGCATCGCCTCATGACGCCCTTCCAAATAAATAAGTACACAATCTCATCTATAAACAATCTGTAGTTGATTTCAAGGTACCTAATTTTGATAGCTCATAAATTAATTATCAATCTTCTTTATTTTTAAATAATTAAAAATAATCCTATTTGAAAAAAGTTTGAAAAATATTTTTATAATACTTTCTAAGTTACGTGTAATCTTTCAAAAGTAGAATTGGTTGCTAATTAAAATCCATTAATTTATTAGCGCTATGGACTAAAGAAGTTTTGTAGAACTCCTTATTAATGGAATAATGTTATAAATATATGGTGTATTACTAGTAAATACTCTAATTAAGAGAGTCCTTTTAAGAAATGGTTCCAGGAATTTCTACTTGGGGGGGAAACTAAGTTAGGTTTCTCTTATTTAAATAAAGGGTATCCTTTATGCGCTAAATTAGATTGGTGAAAATCTATGAATCTTGAATATACTTCAAAAAAAATAATAAGAAGGTCTTTTTCTGTCCCAGACCAACTATGTTAATTCTTCATCATAATTTAATTGTCATTTAATAACACGTATCAGGAACACGAATTGGTTCCTATTCTTTAAAAAAATATGTGAACTAGAGTAAGCGACAAGAGAAAAGTGCAGGCCACAAAAGAGATATTGCATTATGCAAAAGGTTGCCATGCAATAAGGATTTCTTATATGTTCAATGAATGAGTTCTTGAGTTAAAGGATTTAGTGATAGATCTTGAGTTACCATCTGGAGTAAGTATTTAAGAGACTTTCGACTTTTATACATTAATTTTAACCGGCTGGAAGAGAATTTCTTAATTTCCTTTTAATATAAATAAAACACCATATAGTGAAAGGTATGTTTGCAACTTTATATAAGCTATGTGATCTAGAAGCTATAATCTATTAACTACTAATGTTCATTATAATAAATCAATTAATATAATTTTTGTGAAATTATATGCACGACCCAAACCGAGCCGCGACTGGCCCCACATTTACCATCCTATGTGAGCGAACCAACCATCTAAACTTTCTGTCAAATTTTAATATCAAAATAAAGCAATGCGGAAGACTTAAACTCAATAAATAAAGACAATTCAATAACTTCTAAAATTCAAATCTATTAATTCCCCAAAACTGGAAGTAATCACCACAAAGAAAATTATATCAATTTACTAAACTAAGAGTATTCTAAGAGTTAAAACAAAATAAAAGTAGTCTATAAGCCGAAACTTTAACGGCATAGAGACATAGGAAGGAGATCCAGTCAAGCTAGAAGCCTTAGCTCAACCTATGTGAAAATCCGGCGTTGTGACGAAGGCTGGCTGAATTTACTGGTGAGTAGAATGATGAGGACACGCGTGCTGGCACTCCACAAATCTAAACAAGAAAGAAAAACCAAGAAAACATAAAAGTAGGGGGTCGTACGAACCACAAGTACTGAGTAGGCTATCATCGGCCAACTCAAACTAGAAAGCCAATATATCTCAGATAACATTCATAAAATCAACTAATATTTTAACAGGTGATAGCAACAAGTATAAACATCATTTATAATATCACGATCATATCTAGAGGACTCAAGCTCCACACCATACTCTTTTGGGGAAACATGTCTTTCTTTAGATTTAGTATATAGCATCTTCAAGATTCATTATCTTTTTCCGCTTGTGTCGGTACGTGACACTCCGATCCTTCTATGCTATGGTCGGAACGTGACACTATGATCCCTACTTTAATGTGCCGTTAGTGGAACTTCGAGCCACTAAATCTCGTTGTCGGTTCGTGACACCCGTCCCCACTAATTCTATGTGTCGGTACGTGGACACTCCGATCCCCTACATCTACGGTCGGTTCGTGACCCCCGTTCCACTAATCTATGTGTCGGTACGTGACACTCCGATCCACTAATTCATTCTATTAAATCATAAGCCTTCTTTTATACCAAGGCGTCATCATCTCATCACTTTAGGTCATCAAGTCTTCTTTTAATTATCAAGGAGCATTCTCATTAACAAGAGATTAGGTTTTATCAAGATTTGGGATTCAATAGCTTCATCATGCTGGTTTCATCACAAATCAATATATTAAAATCACATCATGCAACACACAATTAAGCATAAAGAGAGTCTATAATGACTACCCAAACAACTATCATTGTATTAAGAGTTTACTACGAATAGATAGTGTAAAAAACCATAACATATTCCACGAAGAGATCGTGATTTGATCAAGCAGCAAAAATTACTCAAACCCGTGTTGTCCTATTCGTTTATTCTCTTCTACTCGTTCTCCCTCTCTTCTTCTATTCTTTTATTTTCTTATTCAAACCCTCTTTTCTTTACCCTAATTAGTATAATTAAGGACTAAAACATGGCAATAATAACCAACTATTAACTTAAGGTTACCTCTTTTAACCCCAAGTAATTAGACTTATTAACATTAAACCCCCTAACTTTATAATTAAAGAGGAAGGAAAGAATAGTCAAAACGTTCCCCTTTAAAAACGTAAAAGGAAATCCGACCTACTAGACTGGATTGCGAACCTGCCGACGGGCCGTGTGACTGCGGACGGTCCGTCTGTAGGTCGTCGCAAGGTCCCAGGAGAGTGGATTTCCACTGAAAGACTCTGGGACGGTCCGTCACACTTGTGACGGTCCGTCCTGCCATTTCGTTACGAATTTCATGAGAGTCGATTTTCAGTTATGTACCCAATTCAGGATTTTCCAAGTGTTTGAAACGAGGGACCCTGCGACGGTCCGTCGTGATCCTTGACGGTCCATCGTGGGGTACGTTCGCCCAGCATATTTTTCCAGAAATAAAATCTGATGCTCAAAACCGACTAAACAGGTCGTTACAAAGAACCCAATTTACCCATCGTCGTACCCGAAAGATAACAAGAAGGAAAAACAAGGGCGGAAAAGGAATAACTGATGAATATGTAAACAGATGTGGGTATCTTTCTCGCATATTGCCTCCTTCTCCCAAGTGGCTTCTTCAACGGGTCATTCTTCCATTGAACTTTGATGGATTGCAATCTCCTTATTCTCAACTTACGAATTTCTCTATCAGAATAGCAACCAGGCGCTCCTCATTAAGACAAATTTCTCATCGAGCAAAACTGAATCCACCGGATAATGTAGTTTCCATCCCCATGGTTTCTTTTAAACATAGACACATGGAATACGGATGAACTTCCGGACCAGCCCTGGAGGCAAGGTAACTCATAAGCCACCTCCCCAACTCGCTTAAGTACTTAAGGGACCATGGACCTTGGGACTAAAGCTTTTCCTCCTTTTTACCAAACCGCCCATCACCCTTTCAGGGCTAAACTTCAGCAAAAACCTTGCTCACCTTCCATAAAACTTCCAAGTCTTAACTTTCGATCTGATTTCTTTGGCTAACTTTGCGCCGCTAGAAGATTTTGTGAATGGACTTCGACCTTCTCTATCGAAAATCCCTCAAAAGATCAGTACCCCAAGGCCTAACCTCGATGACATCAAACCCAACCGCAATGGGGGGACCTACATTAGCCTCCATACAGTGCTTCAAAAATGGAGCATGTCAATACTCGAAGTGATAGCTATATTGTATGTGAAAACTCGTAAGGGTAAGAAGTTATCCCAATGACCACCAAATTCGATCCCACACGCTCGAAGCATATCCTCCAACACTTGAATCGTTTCGTCAGGCTCTGACCACGGTCATGAGGATGGAAACGCCAGGGGGCGGTTACAAGGTTCAACATAGTACCCATTCCGCATGCAATGTGTTCCAAAACATAGAAGTTAAACTGCGTACATTCTATCTGATATGATGGGATAGTGGCACCCAATGCAAATGCCGAACAAATCTCGATATGTAAAGTTGGCTTAATTCTCTGCATTGTAAAAGTCACCTGACCGGGAGAATGAAATGAGCAGACTTAGTAACCTATCCACATCACCCAAATGGAATCAAACTTACCCAATGTCTTTGGAAGACCCAACCACAAGTCCTTGCAATTCTCTCCCATTTCCATTCGGATAAGGGCATTCTCTGAAGTGTTCTCGGGCTTTGGGTTCATCACTTAATTGTGACAAGTTTGGACATTTGGCCAATTTAAAAAATCCACAATATCACGCTTCATTCTACTCCACCAAAAGTGTTGCCTTAGGTCACGGTACATCTTGTTGCCCCCAGGATGTATAGAATACCCAGGGAACTATTGAGCCTCTGTAAGAATAGGGAGGATCAAATCATCAAACACGGGGTACACAATTACCTTCCTTGATTCTCAAAAAAAACCTTCCTCCTCCATTATTGCTTTTTAGACTTCCCTCGCAACCACCATTATCATCGGAATTCGGCTTAGTTTCTCCTCATCAAACTGTTTCCCTTTGATCTTGTCAGGAAGGAAGATCTGGCCTCCACACAAGCTAAAAATCCTCCCTTCTCATTTACTTCTAATCTAATAAGGATAGTTAGCCAGAATCTTTGAACTTTCTAGCCACATGGGCGTCTAGAAGGCTTGCAAGTGAGCTAGACTTCCCATGCTTCCCGCCTTTCTACTTAAAGCATCCGCTAAACATTCGCCTTCCCCGGGGATGACAAAATAGTGATGTCGTTAGTCCTTCAGTAGCTGCAATCATCTCCCTCTGTCTCAAATTCACAAAATCTCTTTGAGTGAAGAGCATACTGAGACTAGATGATCCATATAGACCTCACACTAAACCCCATATAAATAGTGTCTCCATTGCCTTTAATTGCACAAACACACTGCAGCCAAACTCTAAATCATGGGTTCGGTAATAGTTCATGCACCTTTAATTGCCTAGAAGCATAAGCAATACACAATTTTTGTAACTCTTGCATTAGCACTGCACCCAAACCCGAATAGATGCCATCACAATAAACATTGAAGTTCTTACCCTCCACCGGCAAGGTAAGGATAGGTGCGGTTAGTGTCAACAGAGTCTTGAGCTTCTGAAAGCTTTCCTCACACTCTCCGGACCATACAAATGGAACATTTTGCTTAGTCATTAGTCAAGTCGTCAGTTGGGAAGAGGAAATAGAAGAGAATCCCTTGAAAAAAATCGGAGGTTAGTAGTAGCTAGCTAAACAACAAAGCCTTCATTATTTCTGACACATCAGTAGGGCTTACCCAATTCTCTCACTACTTCGGTCTTAGAAGGATTCCACCATCACTCCATCTTGTGGGAAAACACGGGCCCAAGAAGGAACAACTTGAATCTAGCCAAAACTCAACTTAGGAGAACTTGACATAAAGCTTTTCCTCCTCAACATTTCCAATACCATTCTCAAATTGCTCCTCATGTTCCTCTTAACTTTTAGAGTATATCAGTATATCATCAATAAATACGATCACAAAGAGATCCAAATATGGCCTAAAAATCACGTTCATCAACTCATTGAACGCAACAGCAGGGGCATTCGAAGACCAAAACAGACATCACTTACAAATCGTACTGCCCATACCTGGTTATAAAAGGCGTCTTTGGGCACATCCGTTGCCCGTATTCCAATGATGATAACCGGATTCTCAAGTCAATCTTTAGAGAAGAGACCCCAAGCACCTTGGAACTGTGATGAACCACAAGTCATCAATGCGAGGAAAAGAGGATACTTGTTCTTTATGGTACATTGTTCAAACTGCGGAGTCTATGCCAAATCCGAAAACTCCCATACTTCTTCTTCACAAACAAACAACCGGAGGAGCACCCCAAGAGAGCACTTGGTCTAATGAAGCCATTTGCTCAACAACTCTTGGTTGGGCTTTTAACTTCTTACTATCCGCGGGAGCCCATTCTATAAGGGGGTATAGAAATGGGGGCGAGTAACCGGTCAAGATCAATACAGAAGTCAATTCCCTAATGGTGGCATACCAGGAAGATCTGTAGGGAACACATCCAGAAAAACTCACGGGACCACCGAAACGACTCAATCAAAGGTACTGGGTAGTGTCATCATGAGATGTGCCAAAGCAAGCTAAACAACCCTTTACTAACCATTTTCTTAGCACGAGAGAAAGAAGAAAGGAGGGTTATATGCACCGGATTGGACTTAGTCACCCCTCCCACACGAACGGATCTGTTCCCAGGCTGGCTAACGTCACAGTTTAGCATTTACATCCAAAGATCGCAAATTGCAGAGAATAGCAAGTCATACAGAATTACATCAAATCAACCATTTCAAGATATAACTAAATATAAGTGTTTATCTCCACCAACGTTCACCAAACAAGACCTATATACTTTTCAAACTACCACGACTCACCCACCGGAGTAGAGTAAGAAAAGGAGAAGTAGAAAACAAGAATTAGGCATATCATTATAATTCACAAGTAAATTTAGACCCATTAGCAAAAGAGGAAGATACTAAGAAAATGTGGATCCAGGATTCAAACAATACGGAAGCCATGCAATCACAAACCAGAAGATTACCTATGATGACAGATCAGAGGTCCAGCCCCGATCTCAAGTGGAAAAGGCATAACAATGGGCCCTTTCATTTGTTTGTCCGTTAACCCTACCATGTTGTGATTAAGTGGCTACAGTTTGCCATCACCCGCCCGTTTGGTGACCACCATTACATCGACACCACGTCCTCCAGAATAACGGCCTTACCATACCACCTCTACCTCTAGCTATGGGGGTCTATAACTCTGTTTGGGGACAATTCCTCCTAATATGTCCAGTCTCCCCCACATCCATAACATTCTATGGAAGTCGGGCACATAGGTCTCTTAGAGACGTTTGGGACCGGGTCTGAGGTGGACCCCCAAACTACAGTCTGTAGTGAAAGACTGAATGTCGAAATGAGTAGTAACCTCCGGAAACCGTCCTCTGTGTAGAAAACCATTAAACTCACCCTCCCTTCGAAACCTCTTTGATGTCGATGGCCTGGTGAATTCTCTGGCTTCACTCCTTCCACCCTATACTACGAAAGCTACTACCTCTGAAAAGATTTCGCTGATGGCCCGCTACCTGTTTAAAGCTAAATTCAGGCAAACCTGATCTAAACCCCTTCACAAAACGGCGAATCCGGCTCTTGTTTGGACTGGAAACAAAAAGTTGGGTGGCAGTATTCTGGATAGGCCACGAAACTTAGCCTCATATGCATTGACCGAACATCCTGACTGGCTCTAGGCTAAGAACATCATTCCTTTCCTATTCCTCAAAGTCCGGGGGGGGGGGGATGATACTTCTCCATAAAACAAGCTAGAGAATGAGGGGCCCAAGTCATATGGTGGTGCCTCTGTTGGTTGACAATCACATGTGACCGCCACCACATTTTGGCGTCCTTAAAACTGGTAACTCCGAACTCAACACCAAAACGTCTACTATACCCATCTGTGTAGTAGTCATGACAAGTCAACCAGAAAATCGTAAAGACATCTCAGATTATGACAACCCTTGAAGATGGAGGTTTCCAATTTCAAGAACTTACTGAAAAGGTTATGCTGATATTTGTCATTATAGGCCCAGTAGTCAGGCGTGGAAACGTGCCATAATGTTCAATTGAGGCATCCATACGAGGGGTCAAGTGCTCTTGCATGTGTACCTCTGGAAAACGGGAGGTGTTGGTCGCAGAAACTCCACATTGGGGGAGCCTGACCCTGATCAGAACAACCCCACTAAGACGAAGATAAGCCGATGAACCTGATTGATCTCATTCGGGGTAGGTTGGGGTGGCATTTCCTCATTCGTACTTGTTCATTATCCCCATCCTCCCTTCTCTGACCACTCCATCAGTCGTGGAGGGTCACCCGCCCCTAGTACCAGATGGTAGGTGATGTCCTCTCCTCTAGAGGAGCCCCCAAGACCTCTACCGCGGCCTCTTGGCCCTTGTTCCACTTCGAGCTACAGCCCCAGAGTGGCTTGGCTCGATGCAAATCTGTATGCTGATGTTTGGATGTGGCGTAGTCGTTGCTCTAGTTCTAACCATTGCGAATAGAGTGATGTGGAAAGTACCAATTGTATTCACTTAGATACCAATTGGATCCAAGTAATAGAACGAAAGAAAGAAAAGAAAGAATGGTTTTCTTTAAGTTTATAGCCTCTCAAAGAAAACAAGTAAAGGCGTCCCCCTACCGTGCTTAAGACTCTACTAGACCTGTTCTTGTGTGATGCGACCAACGAACCTAATGCTCTGATACCCAAGTTGTCAACGACCCCAAAAACCGGCCGCGACTGGCACCCACATTTACCCTCCTAGTGAGCGAACCAACCAATCTAAACCTATCATGTCAATTAATTCAACATAAAGCAATGCGGAAGACTTTAAACTCATAAATAAAAGACAATTCAATAACCTTCGTAAAATTCAACATTATTTAATTTCCCAAAATCTGGAAGTCATCACCACAGAAACAATCTATGTCAATTACTAAAACTAAGAGTATTCTAAGAGCTATTAAAACAAATAAAAGCTAGTCTTATGCGAAACTTCAAGGCATCGAGACATGAGAAGGAGATTCCAGTCCAAGAACTAGAAGCATTGCTCACCCTGAAAGATCCGGTGTGACGTAAGGCTGGCTAGAATTACTGTTGAGTCGAAGAGACGGCACACGTTTGCTGCACTACACAAATAAACAAGAAGGAAAAATAAAAGTAGGGGGTCAGTACAACCACAAGTACTGAGTAGGTTATCATCGGGCCAAAATCAAAATAGAAAGCAATATTTATCTCAGGATAACATCATAAAATCAACTAATATTCTTAAACAGGTGATAGCAAACAAGTATAAACATATTAAAATCTCACCGTTCATATCTATGAGGACCTCAAGCCTCCACACCTAACTCTTTTGGGAAACATGTTCTTTAGATGAGTAATAGCATCTTTCAAGATCTCATTTATCTTTATTTCCTCTTGTGTCGGTACGTGACACTCCGATCACTAATCTAATTCTATTAAATTCATGGCAAGCTTATTTTATACCAAGGCGTCATCATCTCATAACTTGAGTTCATCAAAGTCTTCTTTTTATATCAAGGACATTCATCATTAAACAAGAGATTAGGTTTTACAAGATTTGGGATTCAATAGCTTCATAATGCTGTTTCATCACAATCATATATATAAAAAATCACACATGCATACACACCAATTAAGCATAAAGAAGAGTCATAAGACTACCCAACACATATTCAGTCGCTATTAAGAGTTACCCGAATCGTGTAAAAACCAATAAACCTACGCCACCGAAAGATTCGTGAAAAAGCAAGCAAATTCTCAACCCTTGTTGTCCTCTTCGTTTCTCTCTCGCTCTAGTCGTTTCTCCCTCTCTTTCATTCTTTTCTTTTTCTTATTCAGAACCCTCTTTCTGTTACACCCTATTAGTTTATAATTAAGAATAAAAGATGGCAATAATAACCCACTAATTAACTTGGTGACCTCTTTTAACCCCCATAAGGTTAGTAATTAGACTTATAAATTAACCCCCTAACCTTTATAATTAAAGCAGAGGAATAGTCAAAAACGTCCCTAAAACGTAAAAGAAATCCGACCCGCTGGGTTGCGCAACTGCGACGGCCCGCGTTGCCTGCGACGGTCCGTCGCAGGGTCGTGCAAGGTTCCGAGAGTGGATTTCCAATGAAGCTTGTGACGGTCACGTCACACTTGTGACGGTCCGTCCTGCCATTTGTTACGAAGTTCAGAGAAGTCGTTTCAGTACCCAAGTGTAAGATTTTCCAAGGTTGAACCGAGAACCCTGCAACGGTCCGTGGTGCGCATGGACGGTACGTCTCGTGGGGTTCCGTCCACTCAGCTAGTTTTCCAGAAAAATGAAAATCTGTGACTCAAAACGACCTAAACAGGTCGTGGTCCGTTACATTATAATGTACGATCTGCTAAGATCATCAAACGTGATTTAAAATTACCAATTATTTTGAAGGGCTTCTTGAGGTTGAGACCTCATTGTTGTAGAAAGACGACGGATTGAGTCAATCGTACCAAGAGAGTACGACATGGGGTAAAAGTCCGATGCACCATGATGAGAAGATATGGGTTCAAGTTTCATCATTTTATGGTCTAAGACACTTGATATGGATAAGACCTTGAATTAATTAAAGTATTAATGCACTAACTATATGATTATAAATAAATGACTAAAGAAAAAACTAATATGTTTTTATGAGAAGCCACATAAAAATTTACTGAATTTGCTCCATTACTAAGTGAATGTGAGTGGGGGGGGTAAGTAGGCATTAATATGCTAAAGAAGACAATTGATTAAAATGATGCACGATGAAATAGAATGAAAGTACTAAGTTATCAAAATTCTGATTTTGACTTATTGATGTGTTCTATTCATGAAGAATGAGAGTTTTTGACAGAATAGTTAAAAATACCAATTCATTCTTTTAACGTGAATGAGGTGTAAGTCATCAGCTAGGACGTGAAAAAAGGATCGCAAGCTTTGTGATTGTAGATGTGGTATCACCACAAATTGTCTCTTGATAGACCTATGTTTAAAGAAAAGTTTCATACTTATCGTTTGACTTTTATGGTATTATTAGTGCAATTTGAGGCACATTCTATGTTTAAATAAAAAGTTTACTAATTCCAATTACTTGTCTAGTTTGACACATTGTAGGGGGACATCGTTCTAGTCTATAATGTTTAGACGAATTATGGAAAATTAAAATGAACATCCAGGAAGAAACTACAAATTATTGGTTTAAATGGTGAGTGAATTTTCTTGTTATATTGTTAGCAGACAAGAAATTGTAAGATCATCATAAACGAAGTTAAGATTTAATTCTCTCTTCTAGGAGGTATACAAGATATTGTGGACTAGTCATCCACATAGTAGTGATTACGTTAGATATTTAATAGTCCTAATAAATGTTTTTTTCTATATATATGGGTCAGTGGGGCCTATATTATCTCGCAACTTGATTGTTTGCAAAAATGTTGGCAAAATCATATGTTTATATGCACAATTTTCTTCATCATTAGTTCATTCCAATTATGGAATCACGACTCACCTAAAGGTAAAGTAATTGAGAAGAAACAAATATGAAATTACTTTGAGTAATACAAT
The DNA here is from genome assembly GCA_027704765.1 of Solanum habrochaites. Classification (NCBI taxonomy): domain Eukaryota; kingdom Viridiplantae; phylum Streptophyta; class Magnoliopsida; order Solanales; family Solanaceae; genus Solanum; species Solanum habrochaites. The sequence goes on along the minus strand of JAKWJA010002491.1, from coordinate 36,584,090 downwards.
TGAAATTTACCATATAATAGTAAATCAGAAATTTCATAAAGCAAAAGGCCCATAGCGTGTAACTTGAGTTTACGAGTACCACTAATTTTATTAGTTGCCATAAATAATTTACTCATCCAAAGATATTGCATTTACTGAGTAATGGAATTACATTGAAAAACTAGAAGAGTCTTCAAGAATCTTTACGTTGTGCTGTTATCGTGATAAAATTTCCATTTGATCAAACTAAAGTTGGGCTAAATTCCTAAATTCTGAAAAGTATAAAATGGAATATGGGCCGTGTATCTATCATTATGATATAATAAAATATGCATCAATAAGATAATCACATGGCGTTTGTTGCAACCTTGCAGTTTGACATTCGCACATTGTTTGTGACAAGATAATGAGCTAAAAGCACAAATTTCAAATATGAAACAAGATAATTCAACTGATTAATATTAATAAAGATAGAAGCTGATGGACATCAAATGTCTCAATAGTGACTCTGCTTATGAAATAACGTTCATTGTGTGATCTGAAATAATGCTATAACAAACCAAATGAATTGTATGATTGAAATCAAACCAACAAGTTATGATCAATTTTTCTGTTAATTGATTTATGATCAGGACCAAATAGTATTCATCTAATAATTTTGATTTGCAATATATGATTAATGAATCTACTATGATGCACAAAGATAGATTCTCCAAAAGACAGAGATATATGTTAGTTTGTCTAACATAAGGGGGAGACTAAAAGCAACTCAAAAGTTGTAAATACTCCTATTGAATGTCCAATAGAGTCTATGACATGCATGAATCATCATAGACTAATCAATTTTAAATAAAATAATCCTTAAAAAAGGGGGAAGATCAGAATCAAAATAATCATAATAAGGATACAATGTGCTCTTGGAGAGCCTACCACATAACACATTATAAAATCTCATGAGAGAGGTAGCTAACTAAAAATAATGAAGTGATGAGATCTCAATAAGTTATGTTTATTGTGAATTGAAACAAAATGATATATCGTTGACGATATCTTTGATACAATAGCGCACAATATTGTAAAAGTATATGAGGATATGAATTTTACATCTATTAAAGCATGCTGGTGTAGAAATAATTATTAAGTGAAAAGTGGAATGATGCATCTTGGTAAACGTATAACTTATATGACTTGCAATCTAGGCACTAGATGTCATACATATAATATTGAATGTTGTCACTTGACAAAACTAATATGAAAATATCCAATGGGTTCGAAATCTAGCATATACAAGGTTTTGGAAAGCTTGTTTATCATCCTCATAATGATTATATAGATTCAAAATGCATAGAGCATATAAAAGTATTATTATGCAAATTGATGACTAGAATTGAAATTCTTGAAGAGTTTTCAAAAGGCATAAGATTATTTGCTTAGAGAAGTTGAAGTAAGGAACTTGCAGAAACTTTTGATTCTAAAGAGAAGATTCATAAACGCAGATAGAAGAAAGCATATTTTGTCAAGGTTTTTCCACACTCATGAGCTCCCAAGAATGATGATATCAACATTTAAGAGGTATGTTCAAGTAATACTGTAGTTTATTTATTCACCATGTTCCTACCAACTACAACTTTCAAGAAGATGGTGCGCTAGCTTGGAAAAAGAAGATTCAAGTCTCTGGATTGATGTTCACATTACAGGAGCTAACACATGATGTACTTTTTTTCCCTCACAAGGTTTTGTCACATTGGATTTTCTTTGTATGGTTTTTAATTAGGCATCCATAATAGGTATTATTAGATACGTGTACTCTTTTTCCTTCACTAGTTTTTTTTTTCCACTAGGTTTTATCTAATAAGATTTTAACGAGACACATAATCTACCGACATTCAAGGGGGAGTGTTATAAATATATTTGTATTATTTTGAATGTCTAATTATGTGGAGTCCTTTTAGGATATGGTTAGGAATCCTACTTGGGGACTAAGTTAGGTTTCCCCTATAAATAAAGGGTTTTCCTTTATTATAAATTAGATTGGTGAAAGATCTATGAATCTTGAATATACTTCAAGATGAATAAGAAATTTTTTCTCTTCTCCCTACTTTATTCTTCATCATAATATATATTATTTCATAACAATTAAAAAAAAAAATTCTAAATAAATATTAATTAGATTTTAAAACTGTAATTTTTGTAAGTGTAATATTTTGCAATGTTTTTATATTGTTTGCAATTTTTGTTTTTTGCAGCTATTGCCAACTACACTACGTCTCACTTAGTCATTTTAAAGGGTTTAACTTTAATATATACCAATATTAAATCAAAATTGTACGTATATATATTATATTTTTTTCGACGAAGGGTGTCCAATTAGACACCGGAAAGCCTACGTGGCTCCCCTGATAACTTTCCATAATAAAGGGAATCATGTACGTGCTTATTAAATATTATGTGTTCTTAAAACAAAATAAATAAATAATAATAACTTTATATATTATAAATTTTAGCACCATTATCTTAAATATTTATCATGAAACTTATGATAGAAACGTAAAAATATACATTGCAGTTCATTTCAAGTCAATTCTAATTTAAAACTTTAAAAGTAGCATTGCCAATTATCATCTTAGATATAAATACATGTCGAGAAAATTGCATGTGGTGGAATGAAAAAAATGATAAGGATAACATTCATAAAAATGAAAAGATGAAAATAACACTTTGCGAGGCATCATCAATTTTATATTCTTAGTTAGATCTACAACAACAAAAAAATAATATTAGTATCCTTATTAGAATCTTTAAATGAAAATAGGAAATGCTTCATAAGAAATGAACACGCATTTCCATCGAATATAAACTCATTCAATGTATATTGGAAGAATAATGATATATAGCCAGAATGAATCATCAGCTTTTGTGGTATAAAATGAAACATTAACTTTTAACGACCGTCACACATACATCACAAACTAAACTTATCATTTATTTTGGCCTTTTAAAATTACATATGAACAAAGTTCGAATTAGTGTGATCTGGAAATATTTACATGCTACAAAATATATTTCACCATGAAGCATAGGTAATAAAAGACTTACGTCAAAGAAATCATAAGCCACAATATGCTAGGTAAATTACACAGTTCTTGAAGTCATCGGCCTAGATCTTCGTGTTCGGAAAATTCAAAGTTCATGGGGTCATAGTTATAAGCATAAATTGGAGTATAATTTTTCCCTACACAATTGCTCTTTGCTATCTAATTTCAAACACAAATTAAAAGTAGACATTACATACAATTAAGATTAATTACGAATTCAGTTTTTGATTAAATAAAAAAAAATAAAAAAATATTTGACAACCTACTTGGCCAAAACAATATTTAGGAGTTCTTTGCCTAATGAAAATTAAATTCTTTTCAACAATTACAAGCAGAAGAGTTTAAAATTTTTAAGTGACAATTTTTGTTTAAGTTAGGATTTATATAATATTTGAATAACTGATATATGTGACATATGACAGTTATTTATTTAATTGGGTAGCTTAAAATTTATAATTCAAAATGATTTGGATAGTAATTAATTGTATCCTACTTTTTAGAAATGTGTACAAGACGATAAAATTTATATTTCTTTTTTAATTGTTATGGATTCGATTTATTATTATTATTATTATTATTATTATTATTATTATTATTGTTATGGTTGTTGCTTAATTATTATTATAGAAAATGTTAGAAACTCATAGAAGTAAGAAGAAGAAACAGCGAGAAAAGAAATGAAGACTTGTTTTTCTCCGGATGAATGAATTTACAATGAAGAGGAAGACACTCTCTTTATGGAGAAATCTAATTGGTCTCAAGTAAGACTCTTAACCATATCCTAGAAAGGACTCCACATGATAGAGATTCAATATAATACAAATACTTATAAACACTACCCCCTAAGTCTAATTCATGGATGATGTGCCTTGTCAAAAAACCTTACGAAAAAAATTAAGAAAAGAAAAACTATAGTAAAAGGAAAATAGTACACATATCTATTAAGAGCATCTACGCTGACTCATAAAAAACTTACAAGGAATCTAGTGGGAAAAAACCTCGTAAGGAAAAAAGAGTTACAAGCGTATAACTCCCCCTAATGAGAACATCAATCAAGAGACTTGAATCTTCGCATTCGAAGATGGTTACACCATCTCTTGAAAAGTTGCAGTTGATAGAGGACTTGCAGAATAGATCAGACCAAATTTTGTCACTTGAATGAATCTGTTGTACATGATATCACCAATTCTTTTGAAGTTCATGTGTAGAGAAAAGCTTCGGTGAAAATATGCTTTGTTATATCATCCTTTTATGAATCCCCTTAAGTGTGCTAGAGGTGGCAGTATCTTTATTAAAGTGGGGGAGGACTTTATCACATTCCAAACCACCTTCTCTCGAATGAGATGTATCATAGACATTAACACACAATTACTCTACTTGTTTCATGAATAGCATTATTGTCAACATAATTAGATGAAGTGGATAAGATAGACTTCTTTATTTAGATCTCCAAAAGCAATGACAGTTCCCCACATATAATACATAGCCTGTTTGGGATCGAGCTTGTGCGGATCAGATAAATATCCTGCATCCGCATACCCAAACAATATTTGAGGCTACAATGTAACGAATAAAATAAGCCCATATATTTGTCCCTTTAAAAGGATACGCAAAATGTGTTTGATCCCACTCCAATGTCTCCTAGTAGGAGAAGAACTATACCTTGCCTAAACAAGTTAACATCAAAAGCTATATCAGCCCTTGTAGTATTAGCAAGATCCATTAGTGCAGACCAATTGCACTAAGATATGGTAATTAAGACCCAGAATGTCTTCATCCTTTCTTGGGTCGGAATGGATCCTTTTCACATCAAGTGAAGAACAACATTCAGATTTACTTAATGATTCGCGTCATCCATATAGAATCTTTTTCAACATTTTTATGTGTAGGCAGATGATGAACAAAAATCTTTGTCACGTGCCTCATTTGCAACCAAAACATACATTTTTCCTTCCCAGATCTTTATCTCAAATTCATATTTAAATATTCAATGTCTTTTGAGCCTCTATTGGAGTCCAATAGATTTATGTCATCAACATAAATAGCCAGTACAACACATTTCGATATTGTTTCTTTAGTAAAGACCACATGGACAAAATTGCATCATTTGTATAACCTTCCGTAATTCACATACACACTAAGGGACGAGTATACCACATGCCGCCCAGATTGCCTTCAAAACATATAATGATCTTGCCATTTAATTGAATACAGTTCTCGAGATTTTGAATTACATGATTTAGCATCGCAACTACTTCAGGAATTTCATGTACATTTCATTATCACGTGATTCCATAAAGGTAGGTTGTAACACATTCCATCAAATGCCATTCAAGTTCTCATGGACTGGAAACTAAGAGATAACGCAATGTTATTGCATCCATAAGGGTTGAGTCTATCTCTTCATGTCGATTGCCAGCGTTGAGAAAATCATTGTGCCACAAGGCGTATTTATACCTTTGTATTTCATTTTATTAATTTCTTTTTCGCACAAAAATCCATGGTAACCAACAGGTTTAATACCATTAGGTGTTTGAACTATAGGTCCAAAAACTTCACGATTCGGCAGTGAATTCAAATCTGATTGAATTGCTTCTTGCCATAAAAAACTTGGCCAATCATTGCGTTGCGATATTCTATACAGAATTGAGGTCATGATCCAATTATCTTGCATGATATTTGTTGCAAAATTATAGCCAAAGAAATAATCATAACTATTCGATCGATTATTACATATTAGTTCAACATCCTTCTTACATTTATGGATAGGTCCATTATTTCCTTGAGTTTACAAGTGCATTGATGGTATTCAGGAATATCAGATTATTCAAATTTTGAACTTCATATGAGATTCTTTCAAGTGTCATCTTGGCATTAATCTTTGTTTTATGGATTTTGAATCCTGGACACCCCAAGGATCTACACGCTTTAGTGTGTTTTGGACTCATTAACTATGACACTAGTGGATGGTATTAGGGAAATCAATTCGAATTGGGTAACATTCTTGTAGGATATGTGATTTTAGTAGTCCTTTCAAATCTGTAATGCGTCTGGCATTTGATTTGCCATTTTCTGAAGATTGCACTAATCTTGTACTTTCTTGTTCGCAAGTTGAAGAACATATGGATCAAGATGAGACAAGGATAACTTTTTCCACAAAATTGCTCGTTTGTATTATAACTATTCTCTCCCCTAATTTTAGAAAAGCTAGCTCATCAAACCGACAATCCTTGCAAAATCTCAGCAGTAAACATGTCTCCCAGTCAATGGTTCAAGATAGCAGATACTGGAGGGTGACTGCAAACCCAACATATATTCAACTCTTGAGAGCCATCTTAGTGCAAGTTTGGTGGTGCCACAGGCACATGTACAACACTTTCAACAAATTCGTAGATGGGATATATTAGGTTCTGACCTATAACCAATTGCAATGGAGAAACCTTATGATAAAAAGTCGGTCTGAGATGAATAAGTGTTGCACGCATGCAAAAATTGTATGTCCCCATTACAGAGTGGGCCAACTTAGTTTTCAGAATCAATTGATCGTTTTATTATTGCAAAACGGTTAATTAATGACTCTGCGAGATCATTCTAAGTATGAACTTGAAGCAACAGAGTGTTCAACTCTTATCCCAATTGCATAAATAATAATAATTCAAATTGATTTGGATGAAACTCTGCAGATTATCAAGACGAATGGACTTAATTGATTAATCAGGAAAGTGTGCCATTAACTTATTATTTGTGCTAATTTTGCAAATGCCAAGTTAGAGGACAATGGGCACACATGCAACATATAGAAGAAGCATCTATTAGAACCATAAAATACAAAGGACCACGAGTGGGTGAATAGGTCCACCAATATCCCCATGTATACCTTCACAAGAACGCAGGGGACTCCCATCGTAACTTTATTAGTGTGGTCTCACAATGAAAGACTTGCCCTTGATAACAAGCACTGATATACCGTGGTTTAACGGTAGTATTAATACTTTTCCGTAAGTGAAGTGTGTCCAAAAGCTTTTGTGCTAATTTTTATATAAGTTTATCCTTGTTTGCAGGACAATCAGTCCAAAGATGAATGCGGATGTTTTTGAGCGAAGAGTAATTGCAGAAGAGACCACATACGGAGCTGTGACGGTCAGTAATGCTTGTAAACGTCCGTAGGTGGCAGCGTAGTGCAGCTGCTGAAAGGAATATGGGGAAGTCTGACAGTATGGGGTTACGGAAAAAGTGAAGGACCATCGTAGCCATAACGAGTCCGTCCGCAGGTTCATCAGGAAGATCAGAGAAGTAGCCCCAGTAACCATATTCCAATATTCAAGTGTTTTGGCACGGAGACCCTCGAGGGCCGTTGTGCTCGTACGATCCGTCATACCTACCGTTGAGGGTTAATGAAGAGAGCAGCAGAAGAAATTCATCAAGTATGGAACGACGGAGGCCATGACGGTGCGTCGTGAACCACAATGAGCCGTCCGATGGTCCGTCGATCCAGCGGATAAAGGGGGGGGAGGCCTTGTTGGACAGCTTTCCATACAAGGAGAGGCCTTGTTCATTAGCGGGGATTGACTAGACAGGGTGGGAACCCCGAGTGGGGAGGGAGACGAGAAGTCAGTGTAGATCCGGTGAATCTTGTGTTCGGCAGACTCCTAAGACTGCCGAATAAGCAATAAAGAAGAAGACAAGAAGAAGAAGAAAACAAGAGAGAAGAAGAAGAAGAAGAAGTAAGAAGAAGAAGAAGAATGAAGAAAAGAAGAAGAACAAGAACAGTAAGAAGAGAAGAAGAAGAAGTAAGAAGAAGAAGAACAGAACAAGAACAAGACCGAGAAGAAGAAGAAGAAGAAGAAGAAGAGAAAGAAGAAGAAGAAGAAGAAGAAGCAGAAGAGACGAAGAAGAAGGAAGAAGAAGAAGAAGAGAAGAAGAAGGAAGAAGAGAAGAAGAAAATGAAGAAGAAGAAGAAGAAGAAGAAGAAGAAGAAGAAGAAGAAGAAGAAGAAGAAGGAAGACGAAGAAGAAGAAGAAGAATGGAAGAAATAAGAAGAAAGAAGAAGAGAGGAGAAGAAGAAGGAAGAAGAAGAAGAAGAAGAAGAAGGAGAAGAAGAAGAAGAAGAAGACGAAAGTAGAAGAAGAAGCAGAAGAGAGAGAAGATAGAAGAAGAAGAAGAAGAAGCAGACGAATGAAGAAGAAGGAAGAAGAAGGAAGAGAATAAGAAGAAGGCAGAAGAGAAGAAGAAGCCGAAGAAGACAGAAGAAGAAGAAGAAGAAGAAGAAGAAGAGAAGGAATAGAAGAGAAGAAGAGAAGAAGAAGAGAAGAGGAAGGAAGAAGAAGAAGAGAAGAAGACGGAAGAAGAAGAAGAAAGAAGAAGAAGAAGGAAAAAGAAATGAAGAAGAAGAAGAAGGAGAAGAAAGAAGAGAAGACAGAAGAAGGAAGAAGAAAAAAGAAGAAGAAGAAGAAGAAGAAGAAGAAGAAGATAGGGAAGAAGAAGAATAAGAAGAAGAAAAAGAAGAAGAGAAAGAGAAGAAGAAGAAGAAGTAAGAAGAGAAGAAGAAGAAGGATAGAAGAAGAAGAAGAAGAAGAATGAAGAAGAAAGGAAGAGAAGAAGATAGACGAAAAGAAGAAGAAGGAAAGAGAAGAAGAGAAGAAGAAGAATGAAGGAAGGACGAAGAAGAAGGGACGAAGAAAGAGAAGGAGCCAGAAGAGGAAGAAGAAGAAGGAAGAAGAGAAGAAGAAGAAGAAGAAGAAGAGAAGAAGAAGAAGAAGACGAGAAGAAGAAGAAAGAGAAGAAGACAGAAGAAGAAGGAAGAAGAAGAAGATAGAGAAGCAGAAGAGGAAGAAGAGAGAAGAAGAAGAAGAAGACAGAAGAAGCAGAAGAAGAAGAAGAAGAAGAAGAAGAAGAAGAAGAAGAAGAAGAAGAAGACGAAGAAGAAGATGAAGAGGACGAAGAAGAAGACGAAGAAGAAGAAGAAGAAAGATAGAAGAAAGAAGAAGAGAAGAAGAAGAAAAGAAAGATAGAGAAGAAGAAGAAGAAGAAGAAGGAGAAGAGAGTAGAAGAAGAAGAAGAAGAAAATGGAGAAAGAAGAAGAAGAAGAAGAAGAAGAAGAAGAAGAAGACGAAGAAGAGACGAGAAGAAGCAGAAGAAGAATGAAGAAAAGAAGAATGAAGACGAAGAAAAGAAGAAGAAGAAGAAGAAGAAGAAGAAGAAGAAGAGAAAAGTAGAGAAGAGAAGAAGAAGAAGAAGAAGAAGAAGAAGAAGAAGAATGAAGAAGCAGCAGAAGAAGAAGAAGACGAAGGAAGGAAGAAGAAGAGAAGAAGAGGAAGAAGAAAAGAAGAGATCGAGGAGAAGAAGAGAGGAAGAAGAGAAGAAGAAGAAAGAAGAAGAAGAAGGAAGAGAAGAAGAAGAAGAAGAAGATAGAAGAAGAAGAAGAAGATAAGAAGAAGAAAAGAAGAAACCGAAGAAGAAGAAGGTAAGAAAAGATAGAAGAAAAGAAGAAGAAGAGAGAAGAAGACAGAAGAAGAAGAAGAAGAAGAAGAGAAGAAGAAGAAGAAGGAAGAGAAGAAGAAGAAGAAGAAGAAGAGAAGAAGAAGAAGAGAAGAAGAGAAGAAGAAGAAGAGGAAGAAGAGAAGAGAAGAAGAAGAAGAAGGAAGAAGAAGAAGAAGACGAAGAAGAAGAAAGAAGAAGAAGAAGAAGAATGAAGAAGAAGGAAGTCAGAAGAAGGAAGAAGAAGACGAAGAAGAAGAAGAAGAAAGAAGAAGAAAGAAGAAGAAGAGAAGAAGAAGAGAAGAAGAAGATAGAAGAAGAAGAATGCCAAGAAGGAAGAGACAGAAGAAGGAGAAAAGACGAAGATAAGAAGAAGAAGAAGAAGAAGAAGAAAAGAAGAAGAAGATAGAAGAGAGATGAAGAAGAGAGAAGAAGAAGAAGAAGGAAGAAGAAGAAGAAGAGGAAGGACGAAGAGAAGAAGAAAAGGAAGAAGAGGAGAGACCAGAAGAAGAAGATCGAAGAAGAAAAGAAGAAGAAGAAGAATGAAGAAGCAGAAGAAGAAGAAGAAGAAGAAGAGGAAGACTAAGAAGAAGAAGACGAAGAAGAAGCAGAAGAAGAAGAATAAGAAGAGAAGACTAAGAGCTATGAAGAAGAAATGGGGAAGATAGAAACGAAGAAGAAGAAGGAAGAAGGAATACGACGAAGAAGAGAGCAGAAGAAGAAGAAGAAGAATAAGAAGAGCGCGCGCGGGGCGCCGCGCCTGGGGGGGTGGGGCGAGAGAGCGGAGGAGGAGGAGGGGAGGAGGACTGCAGGAGGATGCTTCTGTAGGATGACGGAGTAGGAGGGAGGCGGATTAGCGCGTCGTAGTGAGGAGGCGGAGGAGGCGGGAGAGGAGAGGAGGAGGAGGAGGAGGTAGGAGGAGGATGTCGGTAGGAGAGGAGGATGTCGGAGGAGGGGAGGAGGGGAGGAGGAGGAGAGGAGAGGAGGAGGAGGAGACGCGAGAGGAGGTAGGAGGAGGAGGCGGCGGAGGAGGAGGCAAGGAGGAGGCAGGAGGAGGAGGAGGGAAGTGAGGAGGTCAGTGAGGAGGAGGAGAGGAGGAGGCGGGAGGAGGCGAGGGGAGGAGGAGGTGGAGGAGGAGGTAGGAGAGGAGGAGGAGGGAGGAAGGAGGAGGATGGAGGAGGAGGAGGAGGAGGATGGAGGAGTGAGGAGGAGGAGGAGGAGGGGAGGAGGAGGAGGAGGAGGAGAGGATGGAGAGGAGGAGGAGGAGGAGGCGGAGGAGGAGGAGGCGGGGAGGAGGAGAGGAGAGGAGGAGGAGGAGGAGGGGAGGCGGAGGAGGAGGAGGAGGGAGGAGGAGGCGGAGGAGGAGATGAGGAGGAGGGAGGAGGAGGAGGAGGAGGAGGAGAGGAGGAGGAGGAGAGGAGGAGGAGGATGAGGAGGAGGAGGAGGAGAGGAGGAGGAGGAGGAGGAGGAGGAGAGGAGGAGAGGAGGAGGAGGAGGAGGGGAGGAGTGAGGAGGAGGAGGAGAGGAGGAGGAGGAGGAGGAGTGGAGGAGGAGGAGGAGGGAGGGAGGAGAGGAGGAGGAGGGGGGGCGGAGGAGGAGGAGGAGGAGGAGGAGGAGGAGGAGGATGGAGGAGGAGGATGGAGGAGGAGGGGGAGGAGGAGGCGGAGTGCGGAGGATGGAGGAGGAGGAGTGAGGAGGGGAGTGAGGGGAGGAGGAGGAGGAGATTGAGGAGGAGAGGAGGCAGGAGGATGAGGAGGAGGAGAGGAGGTAGGAGGGAGTAGGAGGAGGAGGAGGAGGAGAGGAGGAGGGGATGGAGGAGGAGAGGAGGAGGAGGAGGGAGGAGTGAGGGAGGAGGAGGAGGAGGAGGAGAGGAGGATGAGGAGGAGGAGGAGGAGAGGAGGTAGGAGGAGGATGAGGAGGAGGCAGGAGGAGGAGGAGAGGGGGGATGGAGGAGGGAGGAGGAGGATTGAGAGAGGGCGGGAGAGGAGGAGAGGAGGAGGAGGAGGAGGGAGGAGGTGGAGGAGGAGGAGGGGGAGGAGGAGGAGGATGGAGGAGGATGAGAGGAGGAGGAGGAGAGAGAGGAGGAGAGGAGGATGAGGATGAGGAGTAGTAGGAGGTAGAGGAGGAGGAGGAGGAGGAGGAGGAGGAGGGAGGAGGAGGAGAGGAGGAGGATGAGGAGGAGGCGGAGGGCGGCGGAGTGAGGAGGAGAGGAGGAGGAGGGAGCGAAGGAGGAGGAGGCGGAGAGGAGGAGGATGGAGGAGAGGAGGAGGATGGAGGAGGAGGAGGCGGAGGTCGGTTGTTTGATGGTGGCTTTGGGAGGAAGGAGGAGGAGAGAGGGAGGAGGAGGAGGAGGAGGAGAGAGGAGGAGGGAGGAGGAGTGAGGAGAGGGGAGGATGAGGAGGAGAGAGGAGGAGGAGGATAGTAGGAGGAGGAGGGAGGAGGAGGAGGAGGAGGAGGAGGGGAGGAGGAGGGAGGAGGAGGAGGAGGAGGAGGAGGAGGAGGAGGAGGAGGAGGAGGAGGTAGGAGGAGCGGAGAGTGAGGAGGAGGAGAGTGAGGAGGAGGAGGAGGAGGAGGAGGCGGAGGAGGAGGAGGAGGAGGAGAGTGAGGGGAGGAGGAGAGTGGAGGAGGAGGAGGAGGAGAGGAGGAGGAGGGGAGTGAGGCGGAGGGGGAGGATGAGGAGTAGGAGGAGGACTGGAGGAGGAGGAGGAGGAGGAGGCGGAGGAGGGATGGGAGGAGGAGGTGAGGAGGAGGAGGAGGAGGAGGAGAGGAGGAGGAGGAGGAGGAGAGGAGGAGGAGGAGGAGTAGGAGGAGGAGGAGGAGGAGGAGTGAGTGAGGATAGGAGGAGGAGGAGGAGGAGGATGCGTAGGAGTAGGATTAGAGGATGAGGTATGAGGAGGAGGATGAGGAGGGAGGGATGAGGAGTGGAGGAGTATTAGGATGATGTTGATTAGGAGAGGATTCGTATTGTCTGATTTGATTAGGAGTAGGATTAGTGAGGATGATTATTATGATTAGTATTAGAGGAGTAGGTAGTAGGATGAGGAGGAGTGAGGAGTAGTTAGTAGTAGGAGGATTATTATTATTATTATTATTATTATTATTATTATTATTATTAGTATTATTATTATTATTATTATTAGTAGTATTAGTATTAGTAGTTATATTGGTATTATTATTATTAGTTATGTGATTGTTATTGGTATTATATTATTATTATTATTATTATTTTATATGGTTGTGTTATTCTTATTATTATTATATTATTATTATTATTATTATTATTATTATTTATTATTATTGTTTTAATATTATTGTTAGATTAGTATTTTTTTTATTATTATTATGATATATTATTTCTAAACAATATTCAAAGGTCTAACAATATTCTGAGTCTAACCTCAAAATGAGGTTTTTCAAACTATTTATAGTAAATAAAATCAATTAAACAAGAATCTACTGTTGGAAAATTTGTCAACAATGCAGCTGGCAGCTGGATCGCGGACCTTCGCGACGGGCTTCATTGGGGTCACGACGCACCGTCATGGCCTCAGTCGTGCCATACTTGATGAAAATTTCTTCGGCTGCTCTATTCATTACCATCAACGGTAGGCCCTATGCCGGATCGTTACGAGCACAACGGTCCGCCATCGAGGGTCTCCGGTCCAAAACACTTGAACTATTGGAATATGGGTACAGGGGGCTACTTCTTGATCTTAATGATGAACCGAAGGACGGGACCGTTATGGCTACGATGGGCGTCAGGTGTCCGTAAACCCATACTTGGTCAGACTTCCCATATTCTTCAGCAGCCTGCACTTACGCTGCCACCTACGGACCGGTACAAGCATGACGACCGTTCACAAGCTCCGTAGGTGGTCTCTGCTGCATTTCTTCGCTCAAAAACCTACGCATTCATCTTCTGACTGAATTTCCTGCAAACAAGAGAACTTATATAAAAATTAAGCACAAAAAAAAGGCTTTTGGACACACTTAATTCAAGGACAAAAAAAAAAAAGGGGGGACAAAGGATAATATACCGTGAACCCCGGTAATCAAGGGGTGTTATCAGGCAAGTTAATTGTGAGGAACATCAATAATGAAGTTACGATTTTGAGTCCCTGCGTTCTTGGAAGGTATTAAATGGGGATATTGGTGGACCTATTCACCCACCTAGTGGGTCCATTAGATATTTTATGGTTTTAATGAGCTTCTCTATATGGTCATGTGGGCCAATTGTCCATCTCGTAACTGGGATTTGCAAAATTAGCACAAATAATAAGGTTAAGGGCACACTTTCTGATAATCAGATTAAGTTCCATCGTCTTGATAATGCTGCAGGAGTTTTCATCCAAAGCATTTGATGATTATTATTTAGCAATTGGGATAAGAGTTGAACACATCTGTTGCTTCAAGTTCATATTAGAATGATCTCGCAAGAGTCATAATTAAACTGTTTGCATAATGAGAAAGATCATTATTATGAAAACCTAAGTTGCCCACTTCTGTATGGGGACATACAATTTTGCATGCTGCAACACTGATCATCTCAGACCGAACATGTTATAATAAGTTTCTCCATTGCCCAATTGGTTATAGGTCAAGAACCTAATATGATCCCATCTAAGAATTTTTGAAAGGGTTGTCATGTGCTGGTGGCACCACCAAATGCAAAAGAGGGCTCTCAAAGAAGGTTAGAAGATATTGTTGGGTTTGAAGTCACCCTCATATTATTGCTATCTTGAAACCATTGATGGAGACATGTTTCTGCTAGATTTGCAGATTGTCGGTTTGATTGAAGATAGCCTTTTCAAAATTAGGGGGAGAGATAGGTTAAATTAACACGAGCAATTTTTGGAAAAAATTTTACATTTTGTCTCATCTTGATCCATATTCTTCACTTGCGAAAAGAAGTAAAGAGATTATTCACTGCAGAAAATGGCAAATCAATGCAAGACGAATTTTACAGATTTGAAAGATACTAAATCAATATTCCTACAGAAGAATGTCCCAATTCGAAGTGATGTTCCCTAAATACCATCCAATCGGTCATAGTTAACTAATTGAGTCAAAAAACAACTAAAGGTACGGTAGAATCATGGGCAGGTGTAAGGATCAAATCCTAGAAAAACAAAATTAATGCCAAGATGACACTCTGAAAGAACTCATATGAAAGTTCAAAATGCATATAAGTCTGATATTCATGACATAATCCATGAACTTGGAACTCAGGAAATAATGAACTAATCCATAAATTTAAGAGATGTTGAAACGAATATGAATCGATCAGAAATAGTAGTTGATGTATGTCTTTGCATAAATTGTTTGCCAAACAAACTACATGCGATAATGTGGATCCTGAAACCTCAATCTGTTATAGAATATCGACAACGAATGATGTGCCAAAATGGAAAGAAGCAATTCAATCAGAGTGTGAATTCACGTGCCAAGCGTGAAGTTTGGACCCTATAGTTCACACACCTAATGGTTATTACAACCTGGTTGGTGCAAAATGGTATTTTTGTGCAAAAGAAATTAAAAAATGAAATACAAAGGTAATAAAGTACGCCTGTGGCACAAGGATTTTCTAAAGGCTTGGCATCGGACTATGCAGAGATATACTCACCCGTAGGGATGCAATAAAACATGCGTTATCTCATTAGTTCACAGTCCATGAGAAATTGAAAGCATTTGAGGATTTGTGGTTACAACAGACCTGATGGATCACTTGATAATGAAATGTACATGAAAATTCCGCAGGATTTGGATGCCTAAATAATGTAATTCAAATCAAATCGAGAACTTTATTCAATTAATTGCAAAGATCAGGTATTGGTTTGAAGCAATATCCGGGACGCATGTGGTATAATCGGTCGTAGGTGTGTATTTAATTAATGACAGGTTATACAAATGATTTCAATGCAATTTGTCATGTGTCTTTATAAAGAAAAACATATCGAAATTTGTTTGCTGTGTACTTGCTAGTTATGTTGATGGACTAAATCTTATTGGAACTCCATAGAGCTTCAAACGACAATTGACTATTTAAATAATGAATTTGAGATGAAAGATCTGGGAAGGAAAAATTTGTTTTGGTTTGCCAAATGAGCAATTGACCAAATGGTTATTTTTGTTCAGCAATCTGCCTAACACCGGAAAAAGTGTTGAAAAGCTTCTATATGGATGAAGCGAGAATCCAGTAAGTAATCTGATGGTTTTGGTTTTTTTTCGTCACTTGATGTGACTAAGGATCATTCCGACATCAAGAAAAGGATGAAGAGAAATTCTTGGTTCTGAAGGACCAATCTTAGTGCAATTGGTGCAATAAGGATCTTGTAATATAAAAGGGCTGATATAGCTTTTGATGTTAACTTGTTAGCAAGGTATTGGTATAGTTCTTCTCCATAGGAGGACACTTGGAGTGGGATGCAAACACATTTTGCGATATCTTAAAGGGACAAATGATATGGGCTTATTTTATTCTGTTTATTGTAGCCCAAATATTGTTGGTTATGCTGATGCGGATCATTTATCTGATCCGCACAAAGCTCGATCCCAACACAGGATATTGTATTTAGATGTGGGAGACTGTCATATCTTGGAGATCTATAAAGAAAGTCTATCGTATCCCCATTCATCTAATTGATGTTGACGAATAGCTATTCATGAACAAGTAGAGAATGCCGTTGGGTACGGTCTATGATAAATTCTTCGAGAGAAAGGTGTTGGTTTGGAATGTGATAATAGTACCCACCACTTATATGAAGATAATGAATATGCATAGCAAACTTAAGGAGGCCTTCATAACGGACGATTTAGTTACCAATTCACGCATATTTTGCATCACGAAGCTCCTTTCTATACAACATGACACTTCAAAAAGAATGGTGATATAAATGTACAACAGATTCCTTCAATGTGAAAATGTTTGATGCTATTCATCAAGTCTCTATCACACTGCAAACTTTCAAGAAGTGGTTGTACAAGCTTCGAATGCGAAGATTCAGTCTCTGGATTGAGTTCTCATTAGGGGGCAGTTAATACGCGTTGTACTCTTTTTCCTTACGAGGTTTTTTCCCACTAGATGTTCCTGTAAGGTTTTTAATGACGGGCAGTCAGTAGATGCCGTATTAATCAGATATGTGTACTATTTTCTCTTAATATAGTTTTTCTTATCTTAATCTTTTTTTTAGTAAGGTTTTGACAAGGGCCAAATCATCCATGAATTAGACATTTCAGGGGGCAGTGTTAAAAGAGTATTTGTATTATAGTGAATATCTTCATGTCGGCAGTCCTTTATAGGATTATTTTGGTAATAGAGTCTTTACTTTGGAGACCAAAGGGTTAGTTTCTACTATATTAAATAGAGTTGCTCCTCTTCAATGGTAATTCATCATCGGAGACCAGAAAAACAAGTCTTCAATTCTTTCTCTCTAGTTTCTTCTTCTTATTCTCTAGTTTCGTAAACATTTTCTATAAAATAATTAAAAAAAACAATAAACAATAATAATAATATATAATATCTAATACTAAAATTAATAATTAAATCGAATCCATAACACAATGAAAAAAGAAATCCATAAAATTTTTATCGTCTGGTTACACATTGAAAAAGTAGGATACAATTAATTAACTATCCAAATCCCCTTTTGGAATTATAAAATTTTAGCTACCCAATTCAATAAAATAAATGTCATATGTCAAGTTACCTATCAGTATTCCAATATATTTATAAATCCTACTTAAACAACAAATTGTCACTAAAATTTTAAACTCTTCTGCTCTGTAATTGGTGACCAAAAGAAATTTATTTTTCATTAGGCACAAGACTCACCACCTAAATATTGTTTTGGCCCAAGTAGGTTGTCTAAATTATTTTTATTTTTTTTTATTTAATCAAAAACTGAAATTGTAATTAATCTTAATTTGTATGTAATTCTACCTGGAATTTGTCCTGATGTGCAGACAAAACCCCTCCCATCCCGATCGCCACAGACTCGCCCAACTCTTTAGGAAAAATTATGACCTCCAAAATGTATGCTTATAATCCCCGGACTCATGAAATGTTTGAATTTTCCCTGCACAGAACGATCTAGGCCGAGACTTCAAGAAATGTGTAATTCTACCTAGCATATATGTGGCTTTTATATTTCTTTGACAGAAGGTCTTTAATTACCTATGCTTCAGTTGAATATAATTGGGTCGCCATGTAACTATTCCAGAATCAACACTAATTACGAATTTTGTTCCATATGTAATTTTAAAAGGCAAAAATAAATGGTTTATTTAAGTTAGTTTTCGGGATGTTATGTGTGACGGTCGTTTTTTAAAAGTTAAATGTTCATTTTTATACCCACAATTAAGTGATGATAAGTCGATATATATCATTATATGCAAATATACATGAATGAGTTATATCGAGGAAATGCTAATGTTCATCTTCTTAGATAGCATTCTAATTTCCATGTAAATTTTCTCTAATAAAGGCTACTAATCATTATTTTCTTTGTTGTTGTAGGATTAATAAGACATATAAAGTGATTTGAGCCTCGCAAAGTGTATTTCAATATTCATTTTTATGAATGTTATCCTTATCATTTTTTCATTCACCACACATCGAATTTCTTTCGACACTTTATTTATATCTAAGATGATAATTCCTGGCCAATGCTACTTTTTTGTAAACGTTTTAACATCTTAGACTTGACTGTGAAATGAACTGGCAATGTACTATTTTACGTTTCTACACCTCAAGTTTCTGTAAATTTATTTAAAGATATGGGGCTATTAACCCAAATTCTATAATATATAAAGGTATTATTATTTCATTTATTTGTTTTTAATGAACACAACTAATTTAAATAAGCACGGATACTGATTCCTTATTAGGAAGTTATCAGGGGTCGCTAGCCATTTAGTAGGCTTTCCGGTTCTTAATTGGGACACCCTTCGTCGAAAAAAATATAATTATATATACGACCAATTCTGATTTACATCTTGGTATATATTAAGTTAAACCACTTAACAAGAATAAGGAGACGTAGTGCTAGTTGCAATAGCTGCAATACCCAAACAAACCCATAATTGCAAACAATATCTAAAAACATTGCAAAACTAGAATTACATTACAAAAACATTCCAGTTTTAATCTACATATATTTATTAGAATTTTTTTTAATGTTATGAAATAATTATATATTTATGATGAAGAATATAAAGTAGGGAGAAGAGAAAAAATTTCTATTCATCTGAAGTATATTCAAGATTCATGCCTTTTCACCAACTCTAATTTATCACTAAAGCGCAACACAAACCTTGATTTATAGGGGAAACTAACTAGTCCCAAGTAGGATTCCTAACCATATCCTAAAAGGACTCCACATAATGAGACTTCAAAAAATCAATACAAATATATTTAAAACACTCCCCCTTGAATGTCGGTTAGATTTATGTGTCTCGTTAAAATCTTATTAGATAAAAACCTAGTGGAAAAAAAAAAACTAGTGAAGGAAAAAGAGGTTACACGGATTCCTAATATCACCTATTATGGATGCCTAATTCAAAAACCCCATACAAAGAAGAAAATCAAATGTGACAACCACCTTGTGAGGGAAAAAAAGTAATCGGTGTTAGCTTCCTGTAATGTGAAATCAATCAGAGCACGTGAACTTCTTTTTCCACAGCTAGCGCACCATCTTCTTGTTGAAAGTGTAGTTGGTAGGAACATGGTGATAACTAAACAACAGTATACTTGAAACATACCTCCTTTAAATGTTGATAGTCATCCATTCTTGGCGAGGTCCATGAGTGTGGAAAAAACCTTGACAACTTTATATGTTCCTTCTTCTATGCGTTTATGAATCTTCTCTTTAGAATCAAAAGTTTTCTGCCAATCCAGTTCCTTACTTCAATCTTCTCTGAAGAAAATTTAATTTATGTCCGTTTTGAAAAAACTCTTCAAAGAATTTCAATTCCTAGTCATCAATTTGCATAATAATACTATTATAATGCTCTATGCATTTTGAATCTATTATAATCATTACTTGAGGATGTAAAACATTGCTTGCAAAACCTTGTAGATGCTAGATTCGAAACCCAATTGGCATTTTTATATAGTTTTGTCAAGAATGCAACATTCAATATTATATTGCTATTACATAAGTGCCGAGATTTGCAAGTAGTATAATAGTTATACGTGTATGCCAAGTGCTCATTCCACTTTTACTAATAATTATTTCTTACACCAGCATGCTTTTATGATGTAAAACTTCATATTCCTTCATATACACTTTACAATATTGTGCGCTATTGTATCAAAGGATATCGCCCTCAACGACCCTAATTCATTTTGTTTCAAATTCACAATAAACATTAACTTATTGAGTTATACATCACCTTCAGTACTTCTTTAGTAGCTAACCCTGTCTCTATGAGATTTTTAATGTGTTGTGGTTAGGCTCTACAATGTAGCAATTTGTATACCTGATTATGATTATTTTGATTATGATCTTCCCCTTTTTTAAGGATCTATTTTATTTTTAAATATTGATAGTCTATGATGATTCAGGATTGTCATGATCGCTATTGACATTCTAATAGGAGTATTTAAACTTTTGAGTTGATTTTAGTCTCCCCTTACCTGTTAGACAAAACTAACATATATCTCTGTCTTTTGGAGAATCTGATCTTTGGGCCATCAAGCTAGATTCATTAATCTATATTCGCAATCAAAATTGATTAGATGAATACTATTTGGTCCTGATCTAAATCCAATAACAGAAAAATTGGATCATAAACTTGTTGGTTTGATTCATACAATTACAGTTGTCGGTATATCATATTTCAGATCAAAACCACATGAAACTTATTTTCATAAGCAATGATTCATATGTGGACATTTGAGGTCAATCATCTTATCTATTTATTAATATTATCGCAAGTTGAATTATCTTGATTTTCATTATTTTGAAAGTGTGCTTTCTATTCAATTATCTCGCACAAACAATTTTGCAATGTAAAACTGCCAAGTTTGACAACACAAAGGCACATGTCGATTATCTTATGATGCTCTATTTTATTATATCAATGATAGATAAACGGGGCCCATATTCCCATTTTTACTTTTCAGGAATTTAGGAATTTAGCCCCTAATTTAGTTGATTAGAAATGAATTATTCACACCTCTCCACGATGAACAATACAAGCCAACTGTAAAGTCCAGCTGTCCTTCGAACGACCTAATCCTTCTTAGTTTTTCAATGCTATGTCCATAACTCAGTATGCATATCTTTGGGATGAGTAAATATTTTGTCACCACTAATAAAATAGTTTATCTCTTCCCTTATCTTACCGGTATGGTTACCGTAACCTTCCAAGTTTACTACCCGCTATGTGCCTTTGGCTTTAGTAAATTTCTGACCTCTCACTATCTTATTATGAGTTAAATTTCAATTTTATTACTCTCCCTCACTAGATCGTTCACATTTCTTAGTTAGATCGACTTATTATCATTCTCAATTTACTTTACCTTAGGTGAGTCGTGGTATTTCCTCAATTGCATTCATGAAACTAATGGATGAAGNACAGCACAGTTATTTCTTAGGAAATCAATAGACATGTCCTTTAAGCTTAAATCTTTAGTGGTTTTCTAAATTTTCCTTGAAATTGTTTTGTTCCCTATCTTTAATCTTTCTCATTCTCTAGTTGTTATATGGAAAATATTAAGAAATATATGGAAACTTATAGTTTATTCAAACTGATATTGACAATGTGAAGAATATATCATGTTGCGGAAGAGAAAACAAAAAGAATATAGGTCTTTATTTGAAGCAAAAAATTACTAGGGGCAAGAAATTTTGTGTCTTCATCAATCATTACTACCACCTAGATTTTGTCATCAACATCAATAACAATTATGGATGAGTTTGTAAAACAAATGATGTTTGCACTAACTAAAACTTGTTATCATTATTGTTGAGCAGGGGCAATCATCGGTTCCTCCATCTGGTAATCAATCCATGTGTGTTACCCATAGTTCTTTGATGGTACTAATTGTGGACGATGTTATATCCTCAATTAAAGTAAAGATCGTATCCCTTAGTCTCCCACAGCTTTAGTTTTTGACAGTACATCCTTTTTGGGAACTACAAATTGCATAGTAATATTATCATGAACATAGGATCATTGAGAGTATTTGATATAATATATTAAAAAAATAACATGTGGTTTTGAAGTTTTCTATATTATATTATTAATTTTCTACGAGTATAATATTATATGAATGTTTGGGTCGTTGTTATGAAAAGAATGTTAGAACGGATCAGCGATGAATTATCGAAGGCCTAATATGTTGTATGTTTTGACGGAAATTTTTGGCAAATTTTCAAAAATGAAGAAATGAAATATAAATTATAAACAAAACTATATCAATATAGAGACGAATCATTCTGTTACTAACAGGTGGCTACTGAATTTTTTGGCACTACGACGTTGCTAATTTTGACCGACTCATTTTTCGTCTTAGAATTTTTGAATTATCAAAAAATTATATAACTATAAATGACGACAGTGTGTCGCTAAAATGTTGCGATGGAAATGTTTCGTCACTATGAAGCTTCTAAACTTTGACGGAACCACTTTTTGTCACTAAGAGCTTACTAACCAGTGTTTATAGAATATAATATTCCGTTTTGTAATCCGTGACTAAGTCACTAATCTTGACTAGTGACAGATTGGTGTTAGTCTCTAAACGTTTTTCTTTGTAGTGAGCCATTTCTTTTTACTAAGTTCCTACAATTCCACCAAAATGATTTTCGAGTATACACTTGTCGTCCAATTAAATAATTCATATTTTATTCAATTCATAGTTGACTTTTATACCTTTTCCACCATTTTCAAACAATTATGATTACATATTCAAGACCCTCCGGGGTTTGGGCCGTGCTATAAGAATCCAAATATGCATGTCAAAAACTAACATTATTTCAAACCTTGCAGCATGCAAAAACTAAAGGTAGAGAAACATTCTCGAATCATTTATCCTCCAATTTTGAACTGTATGTTGCTGGCTTGAAGATTTATGGTATACAAAAAAACCATTGGAATAGGTAGAACTAACAAAAATAAGATGAAATTGTTAAATATCTCCAGTAAATGTACTTCTTAAGACTGATAGAGATATGGATAGTTTGAAAGACAAGGACATGATAAAGAAACAGATTACACAGTTACAGCATAAAGTAAGATAGAAAATACAAATTTAATGAGGCAAATAAAAGGTAAAATGATTGAACTATCGACTAAAACTCAAACTATTTTGAGGAAATAGTACATGAAGAATCATAACCTTTTAAGATGACAAGAACAATCCTTACCTAAAGTAAGATCAATGCATGTAATTAGAATAATAAATCTAATCAAATTTGTTTAGATGTTACATCAACAGATATGAACAAGTTCCATTGAACATATTTTATGTATTCTACTACATAATTAACACTACATGAAACAATTATGTTATTCTATATTTCTTGTGTGATCGGGAAATTTTTCCTTTTCACGTTGAAAGTAAGTAGAATTATAGTAATCATACATTCATTTTTACGCGACATATCGACATAATTAGATAAAAAGTGACTATTTTATTTGTATGGAGTACATAGGCTGTCTTTTCCCTAACCAAATGCTGACCAAAAATATTATGATTTTTAAAGTTTCTTCTAATGGAAAAATTAAAGCAGTTGCAGTCTATGAGGGTATTGTGTAGCGATACATGTTCTATACTTAGTTTTTCTTCCACATATATAAGGTTCTACGAAAGGAAATGAAACTGTAAAAAAGAGTAGCAAAGTAGTTATACCTGAAAACTTTCAGAAGAAATTCTCCTTTGCTAACCGTTCCCATTTTTTGGTCTACTCTCGTTTGACACTCTAAATCGATTGTTTAATTTGCTTATCCTCCATATTTTTTTATGCTAGTGCACTATCCATTTGTTCCATAACTCTATCATTCATCAAAAAAATGATCACGTAGGTCATTCATAACAACACTCTCAAATTTATGCTACAATAATAAACATGTGTTATTATCTACAAGACTTATCTATATTTCTCAATATTATTTTCCAAATATTCAAACACTATAAGTTAGTTGATTTATATTCTCTCTATTACAATTGATTATAAGTACTATCCATTGTACATATACTTCTAATATCACGAACAACATCTATATGAACTGACACACAACATATTAGATAACATTTTTTACCTCAATGCTGCCCACATGTGATACGACATCTAATACTTAATATCATGACACGATGAACTTCTAAGGAAGAAATAATCTATAACGAATAATATTCCCCCAATATCTGGAAAATGATTGCTATTTTGCCTACCGTTCACTTATTGTAAAAGTTTTATTGAAAATTTTGTCAAATTTTAAGTGAAACCACTTCTTTGCACTTGTTGCTTTCTTAAACTTTCTTACATACCTTTTTATGATTGGATGAACCTATAGTTTCAGCCATTGCTCACTATATGGCATGCTTTTAAGAGTAAGTACATACAAAATTTTTAAAAAGTAAAGAAAACGGAGATATTAAGATACAAATAACTTGTTATGATTTGATAAACATAATAGGGTAGAAGTCTACTTTTAGAAAGAAGAACAAAAACATCGATAACTTTTTTCCATCAAATTAATGTTACAACCTATAGGAGCAATCAGAAAAGAGAATGTTATCCTTATTCATCTCTACAAGTTACAAAGTTTTCTATACTTTTTGGAAAAATTATCTTTCGAACCAAATGGATTTATTAGCCCCCAAATTCATACTAAAACATTATGGACAAGAAAAGTACCTCATATGTAGTTATATGCCGCCGAAAATTCATATAGAATTAATTGTAAAGCCAAATTAATCAATTTCTTCTTTTAAGGTTCATCATGATGCTTTCTCCTATATTTAACGTAGCGACAAATATCACACACGCTCATATTTCTGTTGCTTAGGAACTATGTGGAAATTTATTGACTTTTAGATACAATGCCTATGTTTGTAAGTCTCACCTCCATTTATAGAAGCATTACAATTATCTAATATATCTAACTTTTAAAGTTGCATGTAGCATGTCTAGTTTTTATTTCACTTGACAAACAACAACATGTAACATGATCATGGAAAATTATTCTATTTATAGTAGAATATGAGGTAAATTAGTAACCGTATTCCAGAAACAAGTCACGTCAAACAACAATCACACACTTAGATTCATTGAAATAATCCTCACAACATTATCACTCATCGAAACGTCTATTTGAACCTAAATTTAGCGTTTCCCTAAAGAAGAGATAAAAAAAATTAATGGAGAGAAATATGTAATAGAGTGTTCTTCAACTTGAAACAGACAACTCATTCATCAGATGTGCTCGATAACATTCTAAAGTTTCCATGTAACACCCCGTTTATCGTTTTTAGCAACAGATTTTATTCTGGAAAAACTGGCAGAGGTCGAGGCCACACGGACCGTCACGGGCATGACGGACCGTCGTGGAGGTGTCGTTGCAAAACACTTGGAAAAATTTGAATTGGGTACTGAAATCGATCTCTCTGACCGTCACGACGAAATGGCAGGACGGACCGTCACAGACTCTTTGATGGAAATTGAGTCTCTGACGGTTGCGACGACAGCAGGACGACCGTCGCACGCACGACGCCCGTCCGGGCTGCGTAGTCCCAGGCGGGGTCAATTTCTGATTAATTAATTTAAGGGGCGTTTTGGACTATTTCCTGCTTTAATTATAAATAATGGGTTAATTGTAATAAGTCTAATTACTTTGGGGTTAAAAGAGGTAACCTTAAGTTAATTAGTGGATTATTAGTGCCATCTTTAAAACTTAATTATATGATAATTAGGGTAAGAAAGAGGTTTTGAAAGAAAAGAAAAAAAGAACAGCAGAGAGAGAGAGACTCGATCAAGGAGAAGAGAACGCAGCTTTGGAAGATAGCTTGTTGATCGCATTTCTTCGGTGAGGTAGTTATGGTTTTTACACTATTCGTAGTAATCTTAATAGCGAATGATATGTGTTGAGTAGTATTATTAAGTCTTCTATATGCTAATTGCGTGTATGCATGATGTGATCTTATATATATAATATATATATGTTGTGTGATAAATAAGCATGATGAAGCTACTTGAATCTTAAATCTAAATCTTGAAGAAACCCTAATCTACTTTGTTAATGATGATGCCTGGTATAAAAGAAGCTTAATGAACGAAATATGATGATGGGGGGATCGGGTGCCACGTTCCGGTACCAGGATAGAATTGAGGATCGGAGTGTCCCGTTCCGACACCAGGATAGTATATGGATCGGGTGCCACGTTCCGGTACCAGGATGAAGATAGAGGATCAGAGTGTCACGTTTCGACACCAGATAGTATATGGATCGGGTGCCACGTTCCTTACCAGGATGAATATGAGGATCGGAGTGTCACATTCCGACACCAGATAGAATATGAGATCGGAGTGTCACGTTCCGACACCAGGATATATATGGATCGGTGCCACGTTCCGGTACCAGGATAGAATGAGGAGCGGAGTGTCACGTACCGACCAGAGTAAATAATATATAACTTGAAAGATACTAATACACTCAATCTAAAGAACATGTTTCCCAAACGAGTATGATAGGAGGCGTGAGTCCTCATTGATGTGCTTGGTGTTGTAACCAAATTATGGTAATTGTAAATGCTGCATGCTAAGATATTAGTTGATTTCATGATGTTCTCTTGATATATACTGTTTTCTATTTTGAGTTGGCCGATGATACCTACTCAGTACTGTGGTTGTACTGACCCCTACTTTTATGTTTTCCTTTGTTTTTTGTGGAGTGCAGCAAACGTGCCGTCGTCTTCGACTCAACAGTAGTTCAAGCCAGTCTTCGTCACACCGGATCTTCAGGTGAGCTAATGCTTCTAGCTTGACTGGATCTCCTTCCTCATGTCTGGATGCCTTAGTTTCGGCATAGACTAGCTTTTATTTTTTTAAGCTTCTTAGAATACTCTTAGTTAGTAAATGATCATAGATGTTCTTGTGGTTGTGACTTCCAGATTTTGGGGGAATTAATAGAAGTTGAATTTTAGAAGTTATTGAATTGTCTTTTATTTATGAGTTTAAGTCTTCCGCATACTTTAGGTTGATCTTAAATTGAAATGATAAGTGTTTAGATTGTTTATTCTCACATCGGAGGTAAATGTGGGTGCCAGTTGCGGCTCGGTTTTGGGTCGTGACAAACTTGGTATCAGAGCATTAGGTTCGTTGGTCTCATCACACAAGAACAGGTCTAGTAGAGTCTTAAAGAACGGTAGGGGGACGCCTTTACTTTTCTTTGAGAGGCTATAAGACTTTAGGAAAATTCCATTCTTTTCTTTCTTTCTTTCGTGCTATAACTTGGATCCAATTGGTATCTAGGTGATACAAATTGGTATCTGACCATCTTCACTCTATTTCGCAGATGGTTAGAACTAGAGCAACGACTACGCCAACATCAACATCAGCAAGACAACATGCATCTGAGCCAGCCACTGGGGCTGTAGCTCGAAGTGCAACAGTGGTAAGAGGCCGCGGTATAGGTCGTGGGAGGACGTCCTCTAGAGGGAATGACGAGCACCTAGCCCATCTGGTGCTAGGTCGGGACTCCCTCCACCGACTTAGGAAGTAGTAAGAAGGGGAGGATGGGAGAATGAACAAGTACAGAATGAGGAAATGCCACCCCAACCTACCCCAGAAATGATCAATCAGGTTCTCGCTTATCTTAGTGGGTTGTCTGATCAGGGTCAGGCACCTCCACTGTTTTCTACCAACACCTCCGGTTTTCATAGTGTACACACATGCAGCCACTATGGCTCCTCGTATGGATGCCTCACTGGACATAGGCACGTTTCCACACGTCTACTACTGGGCCTATAATGACGAATGATCAGCATGAACTTTTTATAAGTTCTTGCAATTGAACCCTCCAGTCTTCAAGGGTGCAGAATCTGAGGATGCTTACATTTTCTGGTTGACTGTCATGACTCTACACAGATGGGTATAGTAGAACGGTTTGGTGTTGAGTTCGTGAGTAATCAGTTTCAAGGGAACGCCAAAATGTGGTGGCGGTCACATGTTGAATGTCAACCAACAGAGGCACCACCTATTACTTGGGCCTCATTCTCTAGTTTGTTTATGGAAAAGTATATCCCCCGTACTTTGAGGGATAGGAAAAGGGATGAGTTTTTGAGCCTAGAGCAAGGTAGGATGTCGGTCAATCATATGAGCTAATTTCGTGCACTATCCAGATATGCCACCCAACTATGTTTCAGTCCACAAGAGCGGATTCGCCGTTTTGTGAAGGGTGTTGAGATCAGAGTTGCGAATTTCAGCCTTACAGGTAGCGGCTAACGGCAAAATCCTTCCGAATGTGGTAGATTTCGTAGTAGAGGTGGAAGGAGTGACCAGATGAATTCACCACGGCGTCGACATCAAGAGGGTTTCGAAGGGAGGTGAGTTTAATGGTTCTTACTCTAGGGACAGGGTTCCGGAGGTTACTCAGTTCGACCCATTCAGTCTTCACTACAACTGTAGTTGTAGTCCACCTCAGACCGGTCAACATTTCTCTGAGAGACCTATGGCTGAATCTAGAGAGTGTTATGGGTGTGGGGAGACTGGGCATATCAAGAGGTATGTCCAAAACAGAGTGATAGACCCCCAACAGTTAGAGGTAGAGGTGGTCATGGGCAGAGGCCGTTATTCCGGAGGACAGGTGGTCGAGGTAATGGTGGTCACCAAAACGGCCGGTGATGGGCAAACTGGAGCCACTACACATCACAACAATGGTAGGGCGCACGGACAAACAACGAAGGGCCCATTGTTATGCTTTCCCTGGGGATCAGAGGCGGAGACATCTGATGCTGTCATCACAGGTAATCTTCTGTTTTTGATTGCATGGCTTCTGTATTGTTTGATCCTGGATCCACATTTTCTTTTATCTTCCTCATTTGCTAATGGTCTAAATTTACATTGTGAATTACTTGATACGCCTATTCGTGTTTCTACTCCGGTGGTGTAGTCGTGGTAGTTGAAAAGGTATATATGTCTTGTTTGGTGAACTTTGTGAGGAGCAAAACTTATGTAGATTTGTGTTATCTTAGAAATGGTTGATTTTGATGTATTCTGGGTATGACTTGGCTTTCTCCGCAATTCGCGATCTTGGATTGTAATGCTAAAACGGTGACGTTAGCCAAGCCTGGGACAGATTCGTTAGTGTGGGAGGGTGACTACACTTCCAATCCGGTGGCTGTATAATCTCCTTTCTCTTCGTGCTAAGAAAATGGTGTAAAGGGTGTTTAGCTTTCTTGG
Source organism: Solanum habrochaites (assembly GCA_027704765.1). Classification (NCBI taxonomy): domain Eukaryota; kingdom Viridiplantae; phylum Streptophyta; class Magnoliopsida; order Solanales; family Solanaceae; genus Solanum; species Solanum habrochaites. The sequence goes on along the minus strand of JAKWJA010002491.1, from coordinate 36,555,136 downwards.
CACATCTCAAGGATGACACTACCCAAGTACCTTCGATTGAGTCGATTTCGGTGGTCCTGATTTTCTTGATGTATTCCCTCCAGATCTTCCGGTATGCCCCCAGAAGGATATTGACTTCTGTATGATCTTGAACCGAGTACTCGCCCCATTTCTATACCCCCTTATAGAATGCCCCCCCGCGGAGTTAAGGGAATTAAAAACCCAACTTCAAGAGTTATTGAGCAAAGGCTTCATTAGACCAAGTGCATCTCCTTGGGGTGCTCCGGTTTTGTTTGTAAAGAGAAAGATGGAGTTTTCGAATGTCATAGACTATCGGCAGTTGAACAAGGTGACTATAAAGAACAGTATCCTCTTCCTCGCATTGATGACTTGTTCGATCAGTTACAAGGTGCTTGTGTCTTCTCTAAGATTGACTTGAGATCCGGTTATCATCAATTGAAAAACGGGCAACGGATGTGCCAAGACTGCTTTTAGAACCAGGTATGGCATTACGAATTTGTAGTGTGCTTTCATGAGTTTGGATGACGGGATTTTTAGACATATTTGGATCTCTTTGTGATCGTATTTATGATGATATACTGATATACTCTAAAGTAATAAGGAGGAACATGAGGAGCATTTGAGAATGGTATTGGAAATGTTGAGGGAGAAAAAGCTTTATGCCAAGTTCTCTAAGTGTGAGTGTTTGGCTAGATGCAGTGTCCTTCTTGGGGCACGTGGTTTCTAAGGATGGTGGTGATGGTGGATCCTTCTAATATCGAAGTAGTGAAGAATTGGGTAAGACCCACTAATGTGTTAGAAATAAGAAGCTTTGTTGGTTTAGCCAGTTATTACTGTCGATTTGTCAAGGGATTCTCTTCTATTGCTTCCCAACTACGAACTTGACTAACAAATTTTCCATTTGTATGGTCGGATGAGTGTGAGGAAGCTTTCAGAAGCTCAAGCCTCTGTGACTACCGCACCTATCCTTCCCTTGCCAGTGGAGGGTAAGAACTTCATTGTTTATTGTGATGCCTCCTATTCTGTTTTGGTGCTGTACTAATGCAAGAGAAGAATGTGATGCTTATGCTTCAAGACAATTAAAAATGCATGAACGTAACTATCCAACTCATGATTTGGAATTGTCCGCGGTAGTGTTTGAACTAAAGCAATGGAGACACTATTTATATGGGGTTAATGTGTAGGTCTATACGGATCATCGGTCTACAATATGTCTTCACCAGAGAGATTTGAATTTGAGACAGAGGAGATGGATGGAACTACTGAAGGCTATACGACATCACTATTTTGTATCATCCGGGAAGGCGAATGTTGTAGCGGAGGCTTTAAGTAGAAAGGCGGGAAGCATGGGTATGTCTAGCTCACTTGCAAGCTTCTAGCGCGCCCATGGCTAGAGAAGTTCAGATTCTGGCTAACGACCTTATAGATTGAAGTAAATGAGAAGGGAGGATTTCTAGCTTTGTGTGAGGCAAGATCTTCCTTCCTTGATAAGATTAAGGGAAAGCAGTTTTAATGATGAAAAATTGATCCGGATATCCGAGATAAAGTGTTGCAAGGAGAGGCTAAAGAAGCGACAATCGATGGGGAAGGTTATTTTGAGGATTAAGGGAAGGGTATTTGTACCCCGCTTCGATGATTTGATCAACACCATTCTGACAGAGGCTCATAGTTCAAGTTATTCGATACATCCGGTGCAACCAAGATGTACCGTGACCTAAAGCAACACTTTTGGTGGAGTAGAATGAAGCGTGATATTGTGGATTTTATTCCAATGTCCAAACTGTCAACAAGTAAAGTATGAACACCAAAGGCCCGGAGGAAACACTTCAGAGAATGCCCATTCCGGAATGGAAATGGGAGAGAATTGCTATGGACTTCGTGGTTGGTCTTCCAAAGACATTGGGCAAGTTCGACTCCATTTGTGTTGTGACAGATTAACTAAGTCTGCTCATTTCATTCCGGTTAAGGTGACTTACAATGCAGAAGAGTTAGCCAACTTTACATCTCAGAAGTTGTTCGATTGCATTGAGTTCCACAGTCCATCATATCAGATAGGGTTCGCAGTTTACTTCTATGTTTTGGAAAACATTGCATGCGGAATTGGGTACTTTGGATCTTAGTACTGCGTTCCATCCTCAAGCCGACGGTCAGTCTGAGCGAACGATTCAAGTGTTGGAGGATATGCTTCGTGCATGTTGTAGAATTCGGTGGCCATTGGGATAGCTTCTTACCCTTAGCGGAGTTTTCATACAATAATAGCTATCACTCAAGCATTGATATGCTCCCTTTGAAGCACTATATGGGAGGAATGGAGGTCCCCCATTGGTTGTTTTGATGCTTCGAGGTTAGACTTGGGGTACTGATCTTTTGAGGGATTCGATAGAAAAAGTGAAATCTATTCAAGAGAAGCTTCTAGCGGGCGCAAAGTAGACAAAAAGAATATGCAGATCGAAGGTTAGAGACTTAGAGTTCATGGGGGTGAACAAGTCTTGTTGAAAGTTTCGCCAATGAAGGGGTGATGCGGTTTGGTAAGAGAGGCAAGCTAAGCCCAAGGTACATTGGTCCCTTTGAAGTACTTACAGTAGGAGGTGGGGCTTTGAGTTAGCCTTGCCCCCAGGGCTGTCCGAGTACTCCGGTATTCCATGTTCGATGTTGAAAGATACCATGGGGATGGAAACTACATATCCGTTGGGATTCATTTTTGCTTGATGAAATTTGTCTTATGAGGAGGAGCCTGTTGCTATTTTAGATAGAGAAATTCGCAGTTGAGGTCAAGGAGATGCATCTATCAAAGTTCGATGGAAGAATTGACCCGTTGAATAAGCCACTTAGGAGAAGGAGGAAGATATGCGAGAAAGATACCCACATCTGTTTACGATTCAGGTATTTCTTTCGCCCTTGTTTTCCTTCTTGTTGATCGTTCGGGGACGAACGATGGGTAAATTTGGTACTATTGTAACGCACCCGTTTAGGAGTTCTTTTTAGCAACAGATTTTATTCTAAAAAACTGGCAGAGGTGACGGAGTCCACGACGGACCATCACGGGCATGACGGACCGTCCGTGGACCACACCGATCAACCTCAGGGGGTGCCACGTTTTTTAGAAGTAAAATCGGTGCTAAAAACAGACTAAACGGGTCGTTACAATAGATACCAATTTACCCTGTCTCGTCCCCGAACGATCACAAAAGTAAAACAAGGGCGAACTAGAATAACCTGAATCTGTAAACAGATTTGTGTATATTCTTCGCATATCTCCTCCTTCTCCTAAGTGTGGGGGGCTTATTCAACGGGTCAATTCCTTCCATCGAACTTTGATAGATGCAATCTCCTTTGACCTCAACTTGCGAATTTCTCTATCTACAATAGCAACGGCTCCTGAGGGGCCTCTAAGAACAAATCTCATCAAGCAAACTGACCCAACGGATAAGTAGTTTCCATCCCCATGGGTATCTTTTCAACATCACGCATGGAATACCGGATGTACTCCTGACGCCCTGGGGGCAAGGCGAACTCATAAGCCACCTCCCCTACTGTTTAAGTACTTCAAGGGACCAATGTACCTTGGGCTCTAGCTTGCCTCTCTTACCAAACCGCATCACCCCTTTCATTGGCGAAACTTTCAACAAGACTTGTTCACCCTCCATGAAACTCCTAAGTCTCCTAACCTTCGAGCTGCATATTCTTTTTGTCTACTTGCGCCGCTAGAGCTCGTCTTGAATAGATTTCACTTTTTCATCGAATCCCTCAAAGTCAGTACCCCAAGGTTACCTCAGAATGCATCAAACCAACCATGGGGACCTACATCTCCTCCCATTAGTGCTTCAAAGGGAGCCATATCAATGTTGAGGATAGCTTATTATTGTATGAAAACTCCGCTAAGGGTAAGAACTATCCCAATGGCCACCGAATTCTATGCACACATGCACGAAGCATATCCCCAACACTTGTAATTCGTTCGCTCAGACTTGACCGTCGGTCTGAGGATGGAACGCAGTACTAAGATCCAACCTAGTACCCAATTCCTATAGCAATGTTTTTCCAACAAACATAGAGTTAACTGCGAACCTCTGATCTGATATGATGACTGTGGAACTCAATGCAATCGAACAACTTCTGAGATGTAAAGTTTGGCTAACTTCTCTGCATTGTAGTCCACTTAAACCGAATGCAATGAGCAGACTTAGTTAATCTGTCCACAATCACCCAATGTAGTCGAACTTGGCCCAATGTCTTTGGAAGACCAACCACGAAGTCCATAGCAATTCTCTCCCATTTCCCTTCCGTAATGGGCATTCTTCTGAAGTGTTCCTCCGGGCTTTGGTGTTCATCCGTTACTTGTTTGACATTGTGGACATTTGCAATAAAATCCACATATCACGCTTCATTCTACTCCACCACAGTGTTGTTTAGGTCACGGTACTCTTGGTTGCACCCGGATTATCGAATACCTTGAACTATGAGCCTCTGTCAGAATGGTGTTGAGCAAATCATCGACGCGGGGTACAAATCCCTTCCCTTATCCCCTCAAAATACCTTCCCAATCGATTGTCGCTTCTTAAGGCCTCTCCGTGCAACACTTTCATCTCGGATCCGGATCAATTTTTTCATCATTAATGCTTTCCCCCTTATCTTATCAAGGCAGGAAGATCTTTGGCCTCCACCACTAGAATCCTCCCTTCTGCATTACGTCTAATCCATAGGTCTTTGCCAGAATCTGAACTTCTCTAGCCAGGGCGCCTAGAAGCTTGCAAGTGACGAGACTACCCATGCTTCCCGCCTTCTACTTAAACATCCGCTACAACATCGCCTTCCCGATGATACAAAATAGTGATGATCGTAGTCCTTCAGTATGTTCCATCCACTCCTCTGTCTCAAATTCAAATCTCTCTTAGTTAGAAATTGTAGACTCGATGATCCGTATAGACCTCACACTTAACCCATCAATAGTGTCTCCATTGGCTTTAGTTCACACACTAACCGCGGACAATTCCAAATCAGGGGGGAAAAAGTTGTAGAGTTACGTTCATGCATTTTTAATTGTCCTGAAGCTAAGCAATCACATTCTTCTCTTGCTTAGTACAGCACCCAAACCAGAATAGAGGGCATCACCATAAACAAGGAGTTCTTACCCTCCACTGGCAAGGTAGGATGGTGCGGTAGTTCCCAGAGGTCTTGAGCTTCCTGAAAGCTTTCCTCACACTCTCCGACCATACAAATTGGAACTTTGCTTATCAAGTTCTGTCAGTTGGGAGCATGAGAGAATCCCTTGACACAATCGACATTAATACTGGCTAAAACCACAAAGCTTTCTTCTTTTCTAACCGCACATTAGTGGGTCTTACCCAATTCTTCACTACTTCGGCTATAGAGGAGCCACCATCACCCCATCCTTAGAACACCACTCCCCAGAAGGACAACGCATCTAGCCAAAACTCCCGACTTAGAGAACTTTGGGCATAAAGCTTTTTTCTCCCTCAACATTTCAATACCATTCTCAATCTCCTCACTTTTCCTCCTGACTTTAGCGTATATCAGTATATCATCAATACATACGATCACAAAGAGATCCAAATATGTCTTAAAAATCCCGTCATCAAACTCATGAAAGCCCTACAAATTCGTAATGCCCATACCTGGTTCTAAGCGTCTTTGGCACATCCGTTGCCGTATTTTTCAATTGATGATAACCGGAGCTCAAGTCATCTTAGAGAAGACACAAGCACCTCTGTCACTGTCGAACAAGTTCAATCATGCCTAGGAAGAGGATACTTGTTCTTTATAGTCCCCCTGTTCCCTGCCGATGTCTATGCACATTCGAAACGTCCCATTTTCCTTCTTACAACAAAACCGGAGCACCCCAAGGAGATGCACTTGGGCTAATGACGCCTTTGCTCAATAACTCTTTGAAGTTTGGGTGTTTTAATTCCCTTAACTCCGCGGGTGCAATTCTATAAGGGGGTATAGAAATGGGGCGATTACTCGGTTCAAGAATCAATACAGAAGTTCAATATCCCTACTGGGGTCATACCCGGAAGTCTGCAGGGAATACATCAAGAAACTCAGACCACCGAAATCGCTCATCGAGGTACTTGGTAGTGTCATCTTGAGATGTGGCCAAAAAGCTAAACACCCTTACTACCATTTTCTAGCACTAAAGAAAGGAGATTCATAACGCCCCGATTGGAAGTGTGTCACCCTCCCACCCTAACGAATCTGGTCCCAGGCTTGGCTAACGTCACGGTTTTATCATTACAATCGCAAGTCGCGAATTGCGGAAGAAAGCCAAGTCTCCAAATTAACATCAAATCAACCTTTCTACGATAACCAATCTACATAATTTTTGCTCCTCACAAGTCACCAACAAGACATATTACCTTTTCACTACCAAGACTCACCCACCGGAGTAAACACGATAGGCGTATCAAGTAATTCACAATGTAAATTTGCCCATTAGCACATGAGGAAATACATAAGGAACTAGGGTGGGCTCCAGGATCAAACCTCACTTAAGCGCATGGCAAATCACAAACCCAGAAGATTACCTTTGAGAACAGCATCAGATGGGTCTCCTCCTCTGATCCCCCAGGGAAGCATAACAATTGGGCCCTTTCGTTGTTGTCACGTTCCGCCTACGCACGTTTTGGTTATGTTAGTGGCTCCAGTTTGCCCTACCCCGCCGTTTTGGTGACCACCATACCTCGACCACCTCGTCCTCCGGAATAACGTGCTCTTCCATGACCACCTCTACCTTAACTGTGGGGGTCTATCACTCTGTTTTGTACAATACCTCTTGATATGCCCACTCTCCCCACACCCATAACACTCTCTAGATTCACGCATATGTCTCTCAGAAGAAATTTTGACCGGTCTGAGGTGGACTACCAACTACAGTCTGTAGTGAGACGAATGGGTCGCACTTAGTAACCTCCGGAACCCTGTCCTCTAAAGAGTAGAACCATTAAACTCACCTCCCTTTCCGAAACCTCTTTTGATGTCGACGCCGTGGTGATTCATCTGGCTTCACTCCTTCCACCTCTACTACGAATCTACACATTCTGGAAGGAGTGTGCCCGTAGCCCTACCTGTAAGGCTGAAATTCGCACTCGGATCTCAACTCCCTTCACCAACGGCGAATCCGCTCTTGTGGACGAACATAGTTGGTGGCATATCTGGATAGTGCACGAAATTTAGCCTATATGGGCCTTGACCGAATCCACCTTGCTCTAGGCTCAAAAACTCATCCTTTTCTATCCCTCAAAGTACGGGGGATTATACTTTTCCATCACAACTCTAGAATAGGCCAAGTAATAGTTGGTGGCCTCTGTTGGTGACATTCAACATGTGACCGCCATCCACATTTTGCGTATCCCTTTACTGATTACTCACGACGCTCAAAACACCAACCCGTTCTATATTACCCATCTTGTGTAGTAGCTCGATGACAGTCAACCAGAGAAATCGTAAGCATCCTCAGATTCGCACCTTTAGAGCGGAGGTTTTCAATTGTCAAGAACTTACTAAAAAGTTCATGCCTGATCATTCTCATTATAGGCCCATTATTCGACGTTGGAAACGTGCCTACGTCCCGTGAGGCAATCCATACGAGGAGCCTAGTGGCTGCATGTTTGTACTATTAAACCTGAGGTGTTGGTGTATAAAACAGTGGAGGTCCTGACCCCTATCATACAACCACTAAGATAAGCCGAGAACCTGATGGAATCATTTCGGGTAGGTTGGGGTGGCATTTCCTCATTCTTTACTTGTTCTTCTCCCCATCCTCCCCTTCTCTTACTACTTCCTAAGTCGGTGGAGGAGTCACCGACTGCACCAATGGGCTAGGTGCTCGTCCTCTCCCTCTAGAGGACGTCCTCCCACGCCCTCTACCTGCGGCCTCTACCACGGTTGCACTTCGACTACAGCCCCAGTGGCTGGCTCAGATGCATGTTGTCTTGCTGATGTTGATGTGTGGCCGTAGTCGTTGCTCTAGTTCCTAACCATCTTCGAAATAGATTGAAGATGGTCGATACCAATTTGTATCACCTAGATACCAATTGGATTCCAAGTAATAGCCGAAGAAAGAAATAAAGAATGGGAATTTTCCTAAATCTTATAGCCTCTCAAAGAAAAGTAAAGGTCGTCCCCCTACCTTTCCTTTAAGACTCTACTATACCTGTTCTTGTGTGATGATACCAACGAACCTAATGCTCTGATACATGTTTGTCACACCGAACCGAGTCCGCAACTGCACACATTTACCCTCCGAGTGAGCCGAATCAACCAATCTAACCTTACTTTTCATTTAAGATGCAACATAAAGTAATGCGTAAGCTTAACTCATAAATAAAAGACATTCAATAACTTCTAAAATTCAACTTCTATTAATTCCCCAATCTGGAAGTCATCACCACAAGAACTCTATGATCAATTTACTAAAGCTAAGATTCTAAGAAGCTAAAAAAAATAAAAGCTGTCTATTGCCTAAACTTCAAGGCCTCCTACATGAGACGGGAGATTCCATTCCAAGCTAGAAGCATTAGCTACCCTGAAGATCCTGTGTGACGAAGACTGCTTGAACTCCTGTTTGAGTCGAAGACGACGGCACGTTTGCTTGTCACTCCCAAAATAAACAAAAGGAAAACATAAAAGTAGGGGTCAGTACAACCACAAGTACTGAGAGGTATCATCGGCCAACTCAAAATAGAAAACAGTATAATCAAGTAAACATCATGAAATCAACTATATCCTTAGCATGCAGCATTACAATTACCATACTCCTTGGTTACAACACCGCACAATATGACTCACGCCTCCTCATCATACTCGTTTTGGGAAACATGTTCCTTTAGATTGAGTGTGATTAGTTCTTTCAAGATTCATTATATTATTTACTCTCCTTGTCGGTACGTGACACTCCGCTCCTCATGTCTATCCTGGTACCGGAACGTGGTCACCCTCCATATACTATCCTGGTGCGAACGTGACACTCGGATCCTCATATTCTATCCTGGTTTCGGAATGTTACACTCGATCCTCATATTTCTATCCTGGTACCGAGGAACGTGGCCCCCGATCCATAACTATCCTGGTGTCGAACTTGACCCTCTAGATCCTCATATCTATCCTGGTACCGGAACGTGGCACCGATCCTATACTATCCTGGTGTCGAACGTGACACTCCGATCCTCATATTCTGATCCTGGTACCGGAAACGTGGCATCCCCGATCCCCTAATCTCCTACTTTCGTTCATGAAGCCTTCTTTATACCAAGGCATCTCATCAACAGTATATTAATGGGTTTCTTCAGATTAAGATTCAATATTCACATGCTTATTTTATCACAAACAGAATATCTAGATATATATAAGATCACATCATGCATACACGCAAATTCCGCATATAGAAGACTTAATACTCTACTCAACCATATCAGTTCGCTATTAAGAGTTTACCTACGAATAGTGTAAAAACCATAACCTACCTTCACCGAAGAATTGCGATCAACCAGCTATCTTCCCAAAGCTGCGTTCTCCCTTCTCCCTTGATCGATTCTCTCTCTCCTTACCTTGCTGTTCTTTTTTTCTTTTTCTCTTCAAAACCCTTTCTTACCCTAATTGATCATATAATTAAGTTTTAAAAGATTCAACTAATAATCCACTAATTAACTTAAGGTTTACCTCTTTAACCCCCAGTCCTTAGACTTATTAACATAACCCATTATTTTATAATTGCAGAAATAGTCCAAAACGCCCTTCAATTAATTAATCAGCAGGAAAAAACTGACCCCCCGGGACTACGGCAGCCCGGTGACGGGCCTCGTGCCCTGTGTACGGTCCGTCCTGCTGTCCGTCTGGCAACCGTCAGATACTCAATTTTCCATCAAAGAGCTGTGAGTCCGTCCTTCATTTCGTCTGACGGTCAAGAGTCGATTTCAGTCCCAATTTCAATTTTCCAAGTGTTTTTGCAACGACACCTCCACGACGTTCCGTCAGCCGTGACGGTCCTCGTGCCTCCGTCACCTCTGCCAGTTTTTCAAGAATAAAATCTGTTGCAAAAACGCTAACGGTTCGTTACATGGAAACTTTAGAATGTTATCGAGCACATCTGATGAATTGAGTTGTCTGTTTCAAGTTGAAGAACACTCTATTACATATTTCTCTCCATTAATTTTTTTTTCTCTCTTCTTTAGGGAAACGCTAAATTTAGGTTCAAATAGACGTTTCGATGAGTGATAATGTTGTGAGGATTATTTCAATGAATCTAAGTGTGTGATTGTTGTTTGACGTGACTCTTGTTTCTGGAATACGGTTACTAATTTACCTCATATTCTACTATAAATAGAAATTTTTCCATGATTCATGTTACATGTTGATATTTGTCAAGTGAAATAAAAACTAGACATGCTACATGCAACTTTAAAAGTTAGATATACTTAGATAATTGTAATGCTTCTATTAAATAGGGGAGGTGAGACTTACAAACATAGGCATTGTATCTATAAAGTCAATAAATTTTCCACATAGCTTACTAAGCAACAGAAATATGAGCGTGTGATATTTGTCGCTACGTTAAATATAAGGAGAAAGCATCATGATGAACCTTAAAAAGAAGAAATTTGATTAATTTGGCTTTACAATTTAATTCTATATGAATTTTCGGCGGCATATAACTACATATGAGGTACTTTTTCTTGTCCATAATGTTTTTAGTATGAATTTGTGGGGCTAATAAATCCATTTGGTTCGAAAGATTAATTTTTCCAAAAAGTATAGAAAACTTTGTAACTTGTAGAGATGAATAAGGATAACATTCTCTTTTCTGATTGCTCCTATAGGTTGTAACATATAATTCTGATGGAAAATAGTTTATCGATGTTTTTTTGTTCTTTCTTTCTAAAAGTAGACTTCTACCCAAAGGGGGAAGGGAAGTTAAGAGAAGACAAAGACGTGGGATGTGATGGGTATGGTAAGGAGTGAGACAGGGGTGAGGAGGTCTAAGTATGTTTTTATTATGTTTATCAAATCATAACAAGTTATTTGTATCTTAATATCTCCGTTATTCTTTATCTTTTTAAAATATTTTGTATGTACTTACTCTTAAAAGCAATGCCATATAGTGAGCAATGGCTGAAACTATAGGTTCATCCAATCATAAAAAGGTATGTAAGAAAAGTTTAAGAAAGCAACAAGTGCAAAGAAGTGGTTTCACTTAAAATTTGACAAAATTTTCAATAAAACTTTTACAATAAGTGAACGGTAGGCACAAATAGCAATCTATTTTCCAGATATTGGGGGAATATTATTCGTTATAGTATTATTTCTTCCTTAGAAGTATCATCGTGTCATGATATTAAGTATTAGATGTCGTATCACATGTGGGCAGCTATTGAGGTAAAAAATGTTATCTAATATGTTGTGTGTTCAGTTCATATAGATGTTGTTCGTGATATTAGAAGTATATGTACAATGGATAGTACTTATAATCAATTGTAATAGATAGAGAATATATAATCAACTAACTTATAGTGTTTTGAATATTTGGAAAATAATTATTGAGAAATATAGATAAGTCTTGTAGATAATAACACATGTTTCTATTATTGTAGCATAAATTTGAGAGTGTTGTTATGAATGACCTACGTGATCATTTCTTTTGATGAATGAATGAGTTATGGAACAAATGGATAGTGCACTAGCATAAAAAAATTATGGAGGATAAGCCAATTAAACAATCGATTTAGAGTGTCAAAACGAGAGTAGACAAAAAAATGGGAACGGTTAGCAAAGGAGAATTTTCTTCTGAAAGTTTTCAGGTATAACTACTTTGTAACACGTGCAATTTTTTACGTTCGATTTCCGTTCGGTAGAACCGTATATGCTATGTGGAAGAACCGACGTAAGTATAGAACATGACTATCCCGTCCACCATACCCTCATAGACTGCAACTGCTTTAATTTTTCCATTAGAAGAAACTTTAAAAATCATAACGCTTCGGGTGTGTTGGGGGGGGGTTGGGTCGCCTCATTTTGGTTAGGGAAAAGACAGCCTATGTACTCCATACAAATAAAATAGTCACTTTTTATCTAATTATGTCGATATGTCGCGTAAAAATGAATGTATGATTACTATAATTCTACTTACTTTCAACGTGAAAAGGAAATTTTCCCGATCACACAAGAAATATAGAATAACATAATTGTTTCATGTAGTGTTAATTATGTAGTAGAATAACATAAAATATGTTCAATGGAACTTGTTCATATCTGTTGATGTAACATCTAAACAAATTTTGATTAGATTTTATTATTCTTTAAGTACATGCATTGATCTTACTTTAGGTAAGGATTGTTTCTTGTCATCTTCAAAAGGTTATGATTCTTCATGTACTATTTTCCTCAACATAGTTTGAGTTTTAGTCGATAGTTCAATCATTTTACCTTTTTATGCCTCATTAAATTTGTATTTTTCTATCTTACTTTATGCTGTAATCTTGTTTCTTTTCATTTCATGTCCTTGTCTTTCAAACTATCCATATCCTCTATACAGTCTTAAGAAGTACATTTACTGGAGATATTTTAACAATTTCATCTTATTTTTGTAGTTCTACCTATTCCAATGGTTTTTTTGTATAACCATAAATCTTCAAGCCAGCAACATACAGTTCAAAACTTGGAGGATAAATGATTTCGAGAATGTTTCTCTACCTTTAGTTTTTGCATGCTGCAAGGTTTGAAATAATGTTATGTTTTTGACATGCATATTTGTGATCTTATAGCACGGCCAAACCCCTAGAGATGGATCTTGAATATGTAATCATAATTGTTTGAAAATGGTGGAAAAGGTATAAAAGTCAACTATGAATTGAATAAAATATGAATTTATTTAATTGGACGACAAGTGTATACTCGAAAATCATTTTGGCTGGAATTGTAGGAACTTAAGTAAAAAGAAATGGCTCACTACTAAAGAAAAAACGTTTAGAGACTAACACAATCTGTCACTAGTCAAGATTAGTGACTTAGTCACGGATTACAACGGAATATTTATTACTTCTATAACACTGGTTAGTAAGCTCTTAGTGACAAAAAGTGAGTTCCGTCAAAAGTTTAGAAGCTTCATAGTGACGAAACATTTCCATCGCAACATTTTAGCGACACACTTAGTCGTCATTTATAGTTATATAATTTATTTGATAATTTCAAAATTCTAAGACGAAAAATGAGTTCGGTCACAAATTTAGCAACGTCGTAGTGCCAAAACATTTCAGTAGCCACATGTTAGTAACAGAATGATTCGTCATTATATTGATATAGTTTTGTTTATAATTTATATTTCATTTCTTCATTTTTGATAAATTTGCAAAAAATTTCCGTCAAAACATACAACATATTAGGCCTTCGATAATTCATCGCTGATCCGTTCTAACATTCTTTTCATAACAACGACCAAACATTCATATAATATTATACTCGTAGAAAATTAATAATATATATATAGAAAACTTCAAAACCACATGTTTATTTTTTTAATATATTATATCAAATACTCTCAATGATCCTATGTTCATGATAATATTACTATGCAATTTGTAGTTCCCAAAAAGTATGTACTGTCAAAAACTAAAGCTGTGGGAGACTAAGGGATACGATCTTTACTTTAAATTGAGGTATAAACCTCGTCCACATTAGTACCATCAAGAACTATGGGTAACACAATGGATTGATTACCAGATGGAGTAACCGATGATTGCCCCTGCTCAACAATAATGATAACAAGTTGTCTAGTTAGTGCAAACATCATTTGTTTTACAAACTCATCCATAATTGTTATTGATGTTGATTGACAAAATCTAGGTGGTAATGATGATGAGACACAAAATTTCTGCCCCTAGTAATTTTTTGCTTCAAATTAAAGACCCTATATTCTTCTTTTGTTTTCTCTTCCCGCAACATGATAATATTCTTCACATTGATCAATATCAGTTTGATAAACTATAAGTTTCCATAATATTTCTTAATATTTTCCCTATAACAACTAGAGAAATGAGAAAGCATTAAAGATAGGGAACAAAACAATTTTTCAAGGAAAATTTAGAAAACCACTAAAGATTTTAAGCTTAAAGGACATGTCTATTGATTTCCTAAGAAATAACTGTGCTGTTACAACAAAATGGGCTATCTTATTTCCATATGCATATAATACTCTAGTGCCTAGTATTAGTACATAATTGTTACAAGGAAAATTCAATAAAATGAGGATAGTGCAACTTATATTAGTTGATCAATGATGTACTATTTATATGTTGACGTAATTAACTTAGACAAATAATTTTGAACTCATTAGAATTGAAAAATAAAGATCTTACTTGAGCTCCCACATTTCTAGAATAGATGAACCTCAAAGAAACTAATTTTTTTACCAAACAACACTATAGAAACTCAAAAATTACTCAACGAACATCAGAATTAGATGAAAACAACTACACTAAATTCACACTAAAATGACATAAGAATCGTAATAAAAGGCTTGACACAATGTATACTATCCGATATACGGAAGTAAGGGGCCTACAATTCTTGCATAATGAAATATCCTTGGCTTATTTTCAAATAATCTGAAAGATAACCAATATTTTTCTGCATCAGAAATTTGTCGCCAAATTAGTAATTACAATTCCTGGATGATATCAGAAAGGTGTGACTATAAAATTATCAAAGTTCATGTCATTCTCCTACTCACACCAGCAAAACTAGTTTACATATATAAGAAAATACTAATTTTGCATATATCCATAAATATTTTCAAACTTTTCCAATTCGTTATAACCCGAGGTGTGTACAAATAACTGTCTAATCAATGCAGCATAGTATAAATGAATTCTATGAATACTGCAATACAATGCACACCCAAAAAACTACAAAGGCTAAAATTTGCACATCATTCATTTCTTCGAGATGCAAAAACTATAAAGTTATCTATCAAAACTTATATAACAAGAATGTTATGTATTTATTGGTGCCTATTAATGATTATGATGTATTACTAATGATAGTTATATATTTATCTTTAGAGTTCTGGCTCATTAACTTCTTCTTGTTATTTCAAGTACTAGTTGCATGTAAGCATGACAGGAAATGTTGTGAATGTGGTTGATGTAGCAATAGGAAGTTCATGTGCAAGTGAAAAGCCTCAAACAACACCAGAATTACACTAAACATTAATAACAAGTTCTTACTAACACAGGACTAGAGTTGCATCAAAAATAACTGCATTAGACTAACAGTAAAACAATACTTGAATCACACTAAAACAACACTAAAATTGCACCAAAAAGGCCTTTAAACAACAATCCAATTGCGCATAAAAAGTAGTTGTAGTTTCTCAGTAAACTAAAACTTTAATGCACCAAAAAAATACCTGCAGAAGAGTCGCACAAAATGACACTAGAAACGCAATAAAACAACAAATAATTGCATCGAAAAGTCTCAAAAGGTCATTTAAATTATACCAAGCAGCAGCCACAGATACACTTTAAAACATGAATGAAAATACACCAGCAAATTCAGTAGGAAAGAACTAAAACACCTCCAAGTTTTAGACTTACATGGACATTTCGAGAACGCTCACCAACAAATGATTTTTTATCATGTCCATGTATATGAACATGCAGATATAACTCACTTGGTGATGGATCTCTAGATTTTTCAATAGCATATACAAAAAAAATTACGTTATAATTCAGAAGGTTCTAGCTTGTATAAATTTAAGAGTTAATTAGAAGGGATATCATAAATAAAAATTAAAATAAGTGTCTGACATTATATTTATAAGTACTAGAACAAAGAATACTTATATTACTGATTTAGAGATCTATAAATTTTAACTATATTAATTAAACTATTATATAGTTATCTACACAACTCTTGAGTTAAGCTCAACGTCAAGAACTTCAACATAACTCATTTTTTCAAGATGGAAAGACAGAAAGTGTTATCGACAACAAAGAAGAAGGATACCTTGACCTTTGATTCATTGAGAACTTCTTATACATATGAAACTTACTAATTATGCACATAACTTTAGGTCAAAAAGAAACATATTAGTTCATAGTTAAAATAGGGTGAAAACTAATGCTAGTCATATAAAATCATTAACAGATATATATACTCAGCACATTTCCTGGACCCGGATTGTAGAAAAAATATTTGGAACTGCCCCCACGACGTGCATCTACTTCTGGGATTCGTTCGCATAGTTTTTAAGTTAATTTGACTTCACAATAAAAACCCAATTAATTGAGGGTTATTTTTGAAATTTTAGAGGTATGTATATATTGAATTAGGTCCAGTATTAAGCCATTACTAACCACCCAAATCTGTTTTAGTTCTCTCTAAATTCTCGCTAACTCATTCTCCATTGAAGAGAATTGGAAGATTTGAGAAGAATACCAAGTTCTCAACTTTTCTTCTCAAATTTCGTGGATTAATTCTTAATTAAGGTTTTGATTCTTACTTGGTATTCTTATACAAAGAAGTCCATTAAAAGTTTATTTCTAAATCACCTAATTCCAAGGTTTTTCCTCTACAAATGTGTTTTCTTATAAAATCAAAATTGATGATTTATTATGATGAATTGTGATTTTGTATGGCTAATTAAGTTTAGATTGTTGAGTAATTAATGTTTATTAAAGGTAATTTAGCTTGGTTCATTTCTTTCCCTCATTTCCCCAAACATGGATTTTGCTTATGAATTGATGGGAATTGATGATTGTACTGATTGTTAAACTTATTTTAACTATTTTGAATCATTCATATACTTATTATGGTAAAGGATCGTTGGGACATGATATATGTATTAAGGAATTCACGATTGAACCCTTTTCCCCTAACCCTAGGTTATGAATTGATGTTTATTTAATTAGTGATAATACAATTGACTTAGTTCTTGTATGAATTGCTATTGTGTGATGTTGTTAAGTAAATTTATGGATGAAAATGGTTGGATTGATTGTAAGTTCTTGAAGGAGGCTTTTGAAGGATATGTTGTAAGACGTTGTTATCTTGAGTTCTTTACTTCAATAATAATGATTTATAACAAACAATGGTATTTACTTGAAGTATCATGTCGTATAATATTACGATGATGATGATATGATTATTATGATGAGACTTGTTCACTATGATTATTGTGAGCTCATGTTGAGGGCATGTTTATATAACGTTGAGTGTGAATCACTTGAGTGTCTTACTATGATATGATGATCTCACAAATGAAGTGATGTTATGAAAGGACATTATCATCCAATACCTAATGAGCTAATGATATGATACACAAGGGTTAGTCTACTATGGCCTATAATAGGTAATGATGATTAATAATGACTAAAAGACATTTCAAAAAGGGACTTCAGCTAAGTACCGAGTGACTAGTTATGAGCGGTGTCGGTTGCCTCTGTGGGAAGGTAGTTTCACAATGGTTCTTATAATATGGAGATTACAATGAAATTTTACGTAAAGAGGGATTCTAGTATGTCTCATACTTCTTTAACTATTTTTGTCCCATAGGAATAAAAGCTAATGGATCCACCTAGAATGTTAATTCATGTTTTAGTCCTACCTTGGCAAATAGGCCAGATTTTTTGGTGTAGGGTTTCATGACACCGGCATCCATCTTTAGCACACATTGTCTATTGTTTTTTAAGGCGATTGTTCCCGAAAGATAAATGAAAGTAATAAAGTTAACACTAACATGGTTTAATTAAGGTGTTCTACTTACTATAGCTAGTGTTATGTGACACAACATAGACATGGCACAAGTGGACTTTGAGGGAGGTCCTAGGAGGTTATTATTATGTACTTATTATATGAATGAAAGGTATATGATGACTTTACATGTAGATGATCTTATATGATGTTAGTTTCATTGATGAACATGTTATTGGTCTAATTTGAAATATATGATGAAGAACATTGATGATAAGAAGATATATGAAATGTTGACATTGCTTATGATCCTTTGATTGGTTTACTATGTTATGTGGTGTTATGTGGATTTACATAAGCATTGAACTTGTAAGATTGTTAAGGGGTTATGAGTAAGGGTCTTATATGTTATTATTCTACGAAATCATGTACATGAATTGTTTTTTTGACATTATGTTGGAGTTATTCATGTTTATGTTATCTTAATATGATGACCTTCAAGTTGATATTATATTATGTTGATAATATCATTATTTATTTAACTATATGATGATGTTCACATTGTGTTAAATATGAACTTCTCATAATTGATGTTATGTCTATTGGCTTTTATATGTTTTAATTGTCCATAAAGGCTTTTAAAAGTGACCAAGCATGGTTTTGTACTAAAGGACACTTTGATCATGATTTAAAATGGTTTATTTCATATATTCATACGTAGTACATGCGATTTTTCTAACACATATTCTTCCCTTTTGCAAAAAAATGTAGGTCCAGGCCGTAGATGTATCAAGGTCACTTTGCAGAAAGACTTATAATTTTCAAAATCTTTTGTAGGTCTTCTATTTTGAGAATGGTGCCACTTATTCAACCATAGTAGAATTGCTAATGTCCAAAGATATTCATTTCTTTCCTATTGTTGAAGATATTGTTGTAAATAGTATGTGGTAAATATGAATTTTTATAAGGGTTATGCCCAAATGTTCTACTTACGTATCAGTTATTTTGACAAAACAAGAAGAATATGTAAGATACAAATGCGATGAGTCTAAGTAAACTCCATATATTATATGTGAGAGGTCTATGCATACCTAAATATGTAAAAAGTTTTACTTTTTTGCATTTTGACCTATGATATGTTACGAATGCTAAGGGCTAGTGTAAGTCCTCTATGAGGAAGACAACACTATTATATCTTGGGAGTGATCCCTGGTCATGACAAATTTGTATCAAAGCAGGAGGTCGCAGTACTCTTAGTATTGATTTCTCACTAAACCACATCCACATAGAGTGTTGTTCAAATGTGTGAAGCGCGCCACACTTATGAATAATACGCTATGTGAGGCTTAGAAATTCTCACTTATTGGTAATTTGTAAAGTTGTGCCTCAAGAGTGGTAACTATATATGTCCCTTTTACTTATAATCCTTTTATTTTGAATATAGGATATATCTACGAGATGGGAAGCCGTAAGGAGAGTAGACAATGATTTGGTTGATGGGGGAGTTCCTCTCCAAGGCAACCAAGATCCTCCACAAGGCAATGAAGTTCTTCCGCAAGAACAAGCTCCGGTCATTCCTTCACCAATAAAGGATGGAGAAATACTTTTGGAATTTTTGACATTTGCTCAATCTATGACTACCAAGGCCAATGTGGTAGCTACTCACACTCAAGTCATTACGTCTCACAAATTGTGAAGTTGGACGTCGTGTTCAACAAAATTATAGTACTATGACTTCTCGCTTGTGAGACTTAAGAAAGATGAACTCTCCAATGTTTTTTAAATCTAAAGTGAATGAAGATCCCCAATATTTCCTTCATAAGGTCTACAAGATCCTATATGCTATGGAGTGAGGTCTAAAAGATGGTCGAGCTAGCCTCCTATAAACTTAAGGATGTGGATAAAACTTGTTATACACAAGGGAGATATAATAGGTCTTTGAGAGCAGGAAATTAACTTGGGAGTATGTTAGAAGGGATTTTATTCATAGGTTCTTCTAAAGGTAGAAAAAGGAGGCCAAGGTAGAGGAATTCATTAAATTTTATCAAGGATGTATGAGTGTGCAAGAGTACACCTTGAAGTTCACAAAATTGTCCATGTATGCTCCTTTTTGGTATCCAATCCTAGGTATGAGATTAGTTTCTTTGTGATGGGAGTGTTTGATGATATAGTTTAATAGTATCATTCGGCGATGCTTCATGATAATATAGATATTTCTCATTCGATAATGCCTTCTCAACAAGCGGAGGAGAATAGATTCAAGAGGAATTATAGGGAGTTTACAAGGGACAAATCTTATGAGGGAGGGTACTTACAAGTGTAGGCTTCAAATTCAAGGAAAGCCTAGGTTCAAAACGAGAGTACAAAATTCCTTCAAGTTTCCACAAGGCTAAGAAGGATAGGGTGTCTAACTCTAATTCCTAAAAGGGATGTAGCGGAATTCACCTAGCAAGGAACCTACTTTTACCATGTCTCGTAAGAAGCACTGAGGTGAGCCTCTAGTTGGCACGAGAAATTTCATTGGGAGTAGAAAGAATAGCCATAAGGTTAGAGATTTTTCTAATATGATGAAACAAGAGAAGGTGAGTGGTCAAGATCAAGCAAGCGGTCCTAGTTTCGATGCTCCAATTAGGAATCACTTCTATGCTCTTCGCTCTAGGGGTGAGCAAAATGAATCTCCCGACGTGGTAACTGGTATGTTATATGTTTTCTTTATTTATATTAATGAATTACTAGATTCAAATGCAACTTTATTGTGGCTAGAAGAGTCTTTAGGAGTTGCCCTATATCTTTGACAAATAGGGTTACGTGGGTGAATTTATTAAAACTTGATATGGTTTTATTATTTCTTACATGCTTCCATTTATTATCAGTAAAGGTAGTGAAGTTCAATTTTCCTAATCAACACGTCTTTTATTGGAAGGGGGGTAGCTCAATTCCTAGAGGTCGTATAATTTTTTTTAAAAAATCTTGTAAAATGATCTCTAACGGGTTTCTTTACCATATTGTGAGGGTTAATGATCTTGAATCTGTCATTCCTCTTTTAGAGTCGGTCCCCGTAGTGACGGAAATTACGGAGGACTTTCCCAATGACTTGCTCGAAATTCCTCCCCAATGGGAAATAAACTTTTGTATTGTCTTACTTCTGGATACGAGTCCCATTTTAATTCCTCCTTATCAGACGGCTCCAACAAAATTGAAAGATCTAACGACTCAACTCAAAGATTCATTAGTCAAGTAATTCATTCAATCGATTATTTCTCCATGGGGTTCTACGATATTGTTTGTGAATAAAAAGGATGTGTCTTTTAGGATATATATCTATTATCATCAACTTGATAAAGTCACCATTAATAACAAGTATCATCTCCCTTGGATTGATTACTTGTTTGATCAACTTCAAAGGGAAACTAACTTTTTTAAATTGATTTGATGTCGGGGTATCACCAACATAGGTTAGAGGTGAGGATATATCTAAAGGGTTCGAATATGATATGGTCAGTTCATGAGTAGTCGAGTGATTAAAATTTTGTGTCCTAATGCCTTCACAGCGTAATCGACCTGCATTATGAATAGGGTTTGTGGAATTAACTTTTATTATTTGTGATGTGGTCTTCACGACGGCATTTGACCTATTCAAAGCCTGAGGGTGCCCCTAATTGCCTTTTCGGGCGGCTTGGAAGTCCTTACGGACCCCCACCTCTCTGCATATAGCTGTGTGCAAGTGTTTGTGTCGCTCGCGTGGTGTTTCCTGGTCCTATTATCTCAAGTGCGGGTTATCGAGTACCTCAAAAAAAACCGCAGGTGGGTTACGATAAGCCACACATTTACTGCACCGCCTTAGACGTTTCTCGTATGCTGGCTTCCGCTTTTGCGGCAGGTTTTTAGGAAAGGACAGTTTGACTATCGTTTATTCTTGGGTCTGAACAACCTTGACCAACTAGCGTGTCCGTTTGGTTGCCGGGGACGGCTCTTACCGGACCCGTTCCCCCTGTTTACAATAGGCACAACACTGCCGTGCCCCCCTGTTTTTCCCACAGTTCCCTCCCCCCTCCTCCACCTGCAACGTCACTCCTAATAATCCCATCCCCCCTCTTGTTATGCCTAACTGCTAGCCCCCGCCACCTTCGCCCTCGCCTCCTCGCCTTCTCCCCCTCTCCATCCCTAGGTCCGCCTCCTCCCGCCTCCCTTCTCCCTCACCTTCTCAATCCTCCGTCCTCTCGCCTTTCCTTCATCCGGTTTATCTCCTCATGCATTAACCCGCCCCTCTCCAACTTCCACTCAAGCACTTCCCTCTCACCCACCCGACCCCCCCCCCCCCCCCTCTAACACCCCACCCAAGCGACACCCTCACCTGGCGCCCATAGCCTCGTCCGGCCACACCGACTACCCGAACCAGAAACCCTCCCACTCCCCGTCTGTACGCACCCCTCCAGACACACACAAAACGCCCACTTCCTGCCCCCAGAGTACTAATATACAACCCCTTCCTCTCTTCCTTTCACACCACCACCTTCTCTGGTCCCCCGGCTTCTTACCTCAGACCACACCTCCACCAACAAACATCACGACCCCACCCCCCATGTTCGCCGCTGGACCCTCCAAAGCCAAGCAGTACCACCCTCTTAACACCACCAACCCCCACGTAAGCGGTTCCCCAACTGTCTCTGTTGCTCCCCCTTTCCCAGCTCCGAGCCTCGCAGCCATAAGGAGATGTAGGGGGGTAGAAGCACAAATTTGTCCCGATCGACCCCAAGATCCCTTGTGAGGACACTTCAGCACGGTCACACAAGCTCTGTTACTCTCCCCCCCCACTCCCCTATTGTCACTGTCCCAGAGGTTTCCCATTTACCTACGCCACACGTGAACCCCATTCATTGGCTTACGTGACACACACCTCTCAACAAAACCAACCAATATGGAAGGGCCCACTAAACCAAACAAACACCACAAAAACACAATAGCACCAGCAACAAAGAAAGACCCAACACCAACAAAACAAGAGACAAAACACACGAAACACCAACTCCCGGGAAAGACACCGAAAAAACAACCAAAAAAACAAGAAAAAGAGAGAACTTCATAGCAAACCGAAACAGTGTTGATGAAAACCCAACTCATAACTAAAACTATTTAACTCAGTAATCTAGGCGTATCAAAACAAAACCCTCAAAACACCGACCCCCGTATCCCCTATATCTTTCACCACTATTATCCCCTTCTGTGAAACATCTCCCTTGAGCTAGCTCATACGGTTATCACCTCCACTATAAGAATCGTACCAAGTCCGATAGTCGAACACCACCACTAGACCGTAGACGTGGTGAAACCCAAAAAAAACACCCCAGTATTCCCTTTCAACCCCATCTGACTCCCACATATCCTCCCAAGCGCCCTCCCTTATCCCACTACCTCTCAACCCCCCCACTACCCTCACACCTAACTTCATCCCTCTAGCTCATTCCCTAGCCCTCGGGTTCCGGCTGCGGAAATCTGTCAATCCCACCCCCCCACCCTACTTCCCTACCACACTTATTTCCCTCCACCGACTGTCCTCTTTATTCTTGCGTTGCCGCACGAGCCGCCCCACCTCTCCGACATTGGACTTCCTTTTACCCCCCCCTGCCATTCCCTCCATCCCGACACTTCGGTTCTTCACGCCGCCCCTCACTCCCTTGCTCTCCCACTTGTCCATCCCCTCTTCCTCCCGTTCCCCCTCCCCCTCTCCCTTGCCGGTTCCTGCGCTCGGGGTTCGCCCCTGGTCCTTGGCCTCTTGCGTCCTCTTTACTCCTCCCCCTCCTCTGTCCTCCCCCCCCTTCTTTGCCCGTCCTTCTCTCCATCCTTACTTTTTTCCGTTTTCCCCCGCCCCCGCCCCTTGTCTCGCCCCCCCCCTAGTTTGGCGCCGTTTGCCCCCTTTCTCTGCCCGCCCTTTGTGCCCGGCCTCCCCGCGTCCGCCCGCCCCCTCCCTTCCCCCCCCCCTTTCTCCCTTACTTTTCTTCTCGTGGGCCTTTTGTTCCTTGTTCTTCCCCGCCCTTCCCTCTTTGTTTAAACCACCCACACCACCGGTTAGCGGAACCAAAACGCTACTGGGCGCGGCCTTCCCTTCCCTGCTTTTTTTCTTTTTTTCGGTCCCTTTGCTGCACCCCTCTTTCCCCTTCTTCCTCCCCCTTTCCTCCCCTCCCCCCGCCCCCCTCCACTTCAAGAAAGAGAACACAACCCCACGAGAAGAAAATTGCAAGAGACCACACCCTATAGAAGTGTTCAAATCAAATAATTACAAGTGTAATTTTGTGAATACAAGTATGGTCGCCCAGAGTTTTTCCCACAGATTTCCAAACTAATTTGGAGCAAGTAGGTCCGCAATGCAGACGAAGATTTTTTGTCATTGGTGAACCATGTCAGCAACAGGGACTGGTTTCTCCTATCTACAATAGTCTGCTGGCTTAGGAAGATTTTTGGCGAATCATTCGATATAAATATGCATGTATATAATATGATAAATTCTGCATCTGTGTAGTTTCTAAATGTTATATGTGAAAGGTTTCTTCATATATGAACATGTACATATTAATGCATATGATGAAGCATATAATTATAATCTAGCAAAGTAGGGTTTCTTCAAAGGTATTTTAAATTGTACTCTAAAATAGATATTGCTAGAATATGATATGTCCATGTGAATAGTTTTGTCACATGATTAAGGTTCACAAAAGCACAACTTCTAATCTATAACCTATATCTCCTAACGCCATTGTTACGAAGTTATGTTAATAAAGTCTTTTTAATAAAGGGAAGTTAGCTTGGCATCGAGGGAAATTGATTATGAGGGGTGCTCCTTTCCAAAGGGAAAACTTGTTCACCATAATCCTTATGAGGTGAATCTCTATAACGCCTACCCGCATACGAGGTTCCATAATAACCCCATGTTTCCTCACAATAGCTAACAACCAAAGAGAGAGTAAGACCGTCCAACCAAATACACTATATATGACACGAAAAATAATTTAAGATGAAAAATCCACTCGGAACAGAGGAAAACAAACGAACAAAATACTACTTGAAAAGAGGCAAGAGAAAAGAAAAAAAGCACAACAGCAACCACAAAAAAGGAAAAAAGAAGCTGAGAAAAATCTAAATGTTACATAAAATTCGTGAGAAAGAAAACTGTTACGAAGAAATAAAAAGAAACAAGAACAAAAAAAGAACAAAAAGCAGCAAAAAACACAATCGACAGACAAAAATGGAAAAGCGGCACAAGTAAAAGGTGCCCACAAAAACAGAAGAAAAACTAAGGTGAAACCCACTAACACCCCCCCGGGAAACAGACATTCAGTAAGAAAAAAGCGAGAAGATGAGTCATAGAAGCGGCAAAAGAAAAGAAAAAACAGAGGGTGTAAGAACAACAAACACAAAAAGCGCGGAAAATCAAGCAAAAATACAAAAAAAACAGGAGTTGTACAATGGAGAAGGAATGTTATTAAAAATGATCGAACATAAAAAAATAGATAAATAAGATACTGAAAAAATGGAAAAAATAATATAAAAGAAACTGACAGGAAAAAGTAAGGAAATGTCCAAAAAAACCTAACTTGGTTTAACACGATGTAAAATGCAGTGGTAACCAAGTGTGATGGATCCCTATTGAGTCTATATGCCGAGGTGTTACTTTAGATATATAAGGTTTGTCTTAATTGTCATGGTGAAGGTCGTACTTATCTGTATGTAAATGACTAAAGTGTCATGTTATTTATGAAGTAAATTTAAGCCTGTGTATGTTCAGAGTTTGAGTATGGCCTCTATGATGTTATTTGTTGTGTTCAACTTGCATGTGGTCTTGAGAAGTGAGTCTTATATGAGGTCATGCTGTAGGTTGAGTACATGGGAATGATTTATTGTCATGAATGAGATGATCCCTAAAGATCGGAATATGTTAGGATATGTGATAATGAATTATGTTGACTGTTCACAGGGTGACCTAAGGTGGTGACGCTTGAGTGTGGATGGTTGAATGGGAGACTATTCAAGTAGCACCAAGTGTTACTAGAGGGTTACTTGGGGTAATTGAAGCATTGTAAAAGAAAGGTAATACTATGAGATGCTGAATGTGCCTTGCATAAATTATGTAGCTTTATGTGATATTATGAACAATGTTCATGCCTATGAGCATTATAGAGCTATGTTTTACTATTGATATCAATGATTCACAATTTACTAAATGTCATTATGCATAGTTTCCTAACCAAATGTACTCTTTAAATGCATGTTTTTGCATTGTTTCCATACTTAGTGCATTGTTATACCTATACCATTCTTCTTTATCTTTCTTCACGAAGTGTACGTGGTGATGATTAGAGGATGTCTCTTCAAGTGAAGAGCTTTGATAGCTTACCACAGTTCAAGGAAAGGGATCCTTATGTTTCAAGGATTTGCTCTATTATGTTTTATTCTAAGTATAAGTTATATTGATAATGGTCCTGTCCCTATTCAATTCAATTAATGTCGAGTCTAAGATGTCAAAAGAGATGTAAAGTCTAAATTTATATTATGATTTATTATATATATATATATATAATATAGTGTGTGGGGCGTGTTGTGTGTGTGTGTGTGTGTGAAGTCATGTTTCTAGCATATGATGTGCTATGAAATTTTTTAAATTTTCTACTAAATTTACTATTAAAATGCAATGAATTATTACAATAGCCTTGTATAAGACCTTTGAGAGGACAAGTAAGCCATGTTAATTCAAGGGGGTACTCTTCGGTCGTGACACCCAACTTATTGGACCATCTCTAAAAACCCTATTATCCATCCATTGAGTATAGCAAGTTTGAGACACATCTATGAGTTGGTAAACAGCTAGCTCGACTTTACAATTGTACTCACCCCTATAGAATACAAGATATTGTAAACCTCATAAATAAAGTCTTTGAATTCTTCATTCAACTTAGACCCAAATAAAGTAGGAGGAGTCATTCTTGTGAAGTCCCTCAAACGAGAAGCCATGGTATTATAATATTGTTCACAGAGGATGTGCGATGAAACGTCCAGATTTGCTGAGCCAATAGTTGAGTAGACATGACTTGAGTCTCCCAATATTAGACAAGTCACCCATATCTCTATGTCTCCAACAGTGAACGGAGGATAGGATTGACCGGAACATGTCATCTGGAGGAACTTGCTCTTGAGGAGGAGCTCTCGATAAGCAATTCTCATCTTAAATTCCTTGTGCTCCCTTTTTATAGAGTAAATAGTAATAACCTATAACCCACAAGCTAAGTTTTTGAAAAAAAGGAAAACATAGAGTTAGCCAGCACGACATAATGATACCAACAAAACGACAATTTTTTTAAGAATTACATAGTCTCTAGATCATAAGTGTGGCTTGCTTCAAAATTATGAACAAAAATCTACTTAGACGTTATATAGTGAGACATATATTCAGAAGATTACTCAAACTTATGCACTAATACAACATTTGTCATGACTAAGGAGAACCACCTACACAATCTTCGTCCTCCTAAAGTCCTTAGACTAGCAATTAGCATACATCATGGCATATCATAAGTTGAGAAAATGAGGTAAATTTAAAACTCTTACATATGAAGTAAAGTTAGACTGCTCACTTATTATATATTGAGTTTACATAGACTCCTTGCTTATGAATCTTACATAGAAATTACAAAATCGATCTCGGGAAAAGATTCAAATAACTTTGCATTATAAATGCAAAAATATGAAAGTGCTCATATTGGTGAGAAATACAAGATTTAAGAAGTAGTAAAGTGAAAAACTTTTGAATTTTCAAAAGGGTTGATACTTATGAACATTCAATTCTCAGGGCAATCCGTGGAGTAAGTCACGCCCACCGAACCACTCTGCGATTCCTTGAGTAGTGTTTTAGCTCACCATGTTTTAAAGAACTCCAAAAAAGTTAGCGATTGAAATTAAGATTAAAGTAAGGCTCAAAAATTCTTTTTTTGAGTTGCCGATTGTTCTTTTTCCTCATTTAGTAATACGAAGTTCCCCAGCAAGGTGGGTGATTTAAAAGACGGTGCAAGTAAGGATTAACGACCTCTTGAGTGTGTCACCGAGTGAAATTTTTTCTCACATAAGTTCCACACTCAATAAATTTTTACGTTTTAATCCTTCACATTCAAAACTCTTTCTTCAAATAATAAAATTAAAGCAATAATCCTTTGGTCACGTCCAAAGAAGTGAGATATTTAACATCGTGGATAAAGAAGATACAATTTCATACTTCATTTTTGGGATGATCATTATGTCATTATGAAACACTCTTTCTGGCCTTGGATTTATATAAGTCGATCTTTGTCCCATTTGTATCTCCATTTATTTAATTGAGGATGAGTGAGAAGTCACGTCGAATTGAGAGTGAAAATTCACCATCAAATTAAGAGTTGACTCGTTCTAATTTATATCTTTCAACACTTTGTCCGACCCTTCTATCTTTTTGAGAATGAGTGCATACTTGTGTTCCATACGGAAGTTCTCTGGGTTAACTATTTGCTCTTTTGCTTTTTCTATTTCCTAAAAATGGACAATATTTCCTTTAAACATCTCTTTTATTCAAGTAGAAATACAGTATTTCAACCATTTTCATTAGTATCTGTGCCACCCATCATCTTTATTTCCAAGGGGTTTTAATCCCGCTCCTGAAATTTGAATGAAATCCTCCTCCTTTATTTGTAAGGAAGTTCACTTCTTCGTTGTACATCGCTTCAAATTGTGCTTCTTCATGGTTTGCTCCACCAAAGCCCAAAATATTTACAATATTCATCCCAATAACTGTGATATTTTTTTCAAATAGATAAAGTTGGTTGATTATGTTTGTACTATTATTTTCTCTCTCTTAATCTTTCTTAATCTGGTCTTTATCTTAAATATAGAGGAGACACCTGGTTCTCACGAATTTACCTTTTTTTATTTATCTTGGTTATGGCATCAAGGATATTACACTCTACTTCATGAAGTTGTTGCATTATACCTCCTCCAACCTAGCCTTCCTCAATTCCCTAGGAAAGAACCTATCAAGGTAAGCCAACTTAAAAGTCTCCAACTCTATAGGGACCGCTCCTATTGGTCTACTATCCTTCCATGATTGGTAGAACCTTATACACCTCATCAATAATGCCATACGGATATTCCTCAACTCTTAATCCATAGAACTCCTGTATATTAATGCTCAAGAACTTTGTTACCCTAGTAGCACCCATTCCTCCTATAGGATTAGACGTAGCCACATATCCTCTATTAGCTTTCATCGTTAAGTCTTTAGAATACAAAGTCATAGAATCCTTCAATTCCTAAAACATAAAATTCCCTATTGGAGGGTCTTAGTACCGTAGGCGAATTTGTCTTGACTTGGGAAGGTCCATGTGCTGCACTCGGAGGCATGTTCGGCCCCATATCCATCTCCTTTCTTATTCTATTAGAGTAGGTGTTAGCCATAACCTACAAAACCATGGAAACCATTATAAAAAGGGCTTACTTAAGCCAAACTCTATGACACGACTTGAATAATGCAAAAGTGAAACTTTCCTAAGCATTTTATATCCTCTTTCTAATAGATTTGTCGCGACTCACACTGATGAATAAGACTCTTCTAGACGCGGTTTTGAGACATCCTAAGACTATTTTCATAACATTATGCTTTCATACAACACTTGTCACGACTCGCATTTACACCCTAGAAGTTAGGGTATTCTTAGGTCACAACACAGTGTACTTGACCTCTCGGAGGTCTTCTATGAGCCCTTGAACATCATTCATCTCAAATATATGAAAAATACACGGAATTAAAACTTTCATATAAAAAGAAAAATGCAAAATATATTTCATAAAATGTCTAACATATCTCTGATAAATCGTCTGTGACATCACGAGTACAATAGTCTTGCATCCCGGTCCATAAGAGTCTAAAAACATAAAAGAATATAAAAGACATCATAGTGGTGGTAGTCATCAAATGCTATGATGACTCACCAATCTTATCTTCGTGGAAACCTTGGAAACTCTACCATTGCAAGCCAATCAATATCGTCAAGACCCTATATGGAGAACATGTACGAACTATGCGTTAGTACGATCTGTACTAAGTATGGAATCATTATACCAACATAACATATCTCAAATGGTTAGTCAATAAGGGATATCATAATAAGAGATAACATCATAATCATAAGCCTAATTCATAATCTAATTAAAGCATCATTAAAGCATATAGTTTTCTTCATAACTCATTGTCGCTCTACCTATCATAAACATATCTCACAAGCCATCTCCAAAGGGTCCTTGTGGAAGCTAAGGTCAGAATCCCATAGTATACCAAAGATAAGTCACATATGATTGTCTTCATTATTTCATCATCATTTTTAATTAAGACCTTAGTACATCAGGTCATATGAGTACTTTACCCCTCAGCCAACTCAAAGCATGTTTGTGCAATGCATGTGAAGCATCACATACTACCTCACACACTAGTATATCTTGAAGTTACCCTATCTTGTTTTAATCAGTGTGTAGTATTCTTACTTCATTCTATGAGTACTACACTCTTATGATTCCCTCAAGGAATTCTTGTGCCATATAAATGAGCATCCCATACTACTCCATATATTAATCCTATCTCAAAGTCATCCTTAACATATTCACCCTCTATAGCTTTACAATCTCTTAACATCATTTATTAAGATCTTCTCATTAGTCTACTTTACTAGGAAAGGAAATTCTACTCGGATCCTACCTTTAATATCTTATTATTAAATGACCCTAAGTTATACCTTGTGCACTGCTCTCATGATGTCCCATACCACCATTCATCCAAATTCTAATTTTTGATCCTTTCTTTATTACTTCATACTTTGGAGCCTATCCCATATATTTATATTTTGAACACTATGAGATACTTCATTAAGATGTATGCCTAAGACGTATGCATTGAAATGATTAAACCCTAGAAGGGTTAAGTAAGAGTGTGAAACACACTAAATGTCCAAGTGCAATGGCATATGATGAACTGACCATTCATGTAATAAGGGGTGAGTAATTATGAAGAGCAAATGTGCTACTGTTAATGACTGTGTGACAACATGATAAGAGGCTAATGTAAAAGATGATATCTCAAAGGAGCCTAAGTAAATGTTACCAAAACGTACTCATCTATGAGAGTGTAATGTTAATAAAGAAACCAGTCTCTATGAACACTATAATGAATGTATTATGGTTAATGCATACTTGATACATATGATGAGATGAGAAATCATCTAATGAGTTGTGATATCCTCATGCTAGAAGACAACTTTCATTATGTATGAGTTGAATGTAATGGAACTTTATATTAAGCACCGATAGGCTAGTTATGGGAGGTGATGCCTTTCATCAGGAAGGGTGGAGGTTAACATAACTCTTATCACATGAGACTGTTCGACATGCTGGGTATGAGTCTCCTTATATCTCTTTTTCTTTGAACATATACTACCAATATACGGATCTAGCAAGGATCAATTCCCTATATATGCTAGCATTTTTAGGGTCTCATTCGCCGGTGATTCCACCCCTTTTCAGTGTGGGGCATACACTGGATTTCATGACGCTCACATGATCTATGTATGTTAAAGTTAAAGTTCCAAAAGAATTAATAGGGACATCGGCGAATGAAGCAGATAAAGAAATTAATGATACTAGGTCATTGTTTATCATTGCACATTGAACCCTATTAAAGTATTAAACATCATCTTAGGTATATCTGATGTCTACAATAGCTTAGGAATGTATGAAGTTAAGTACGTATGAATGAATGAAGCAGAGTCTTGATGTCTAGTGCATAATTCCAAAGTTTCATGGCATAGGAAAGAATATTATGAAAGATGTTATGTGCTATATACAATATGTTATGTGTTATTTGTAAGATGTTATGTTTAATGTGAAATATTATAAATAAGATGATGCATGTTACTCTCATGGCATGAGTTTCCTAATCAAAATTTTGCAGGTCCACTAACAGTAGTATTCCAAATTTGGCATGTCTACTGACTTGACTTTCCGTAAATCATGTTGTTATGAAAGAGCTATTCGTACTCATGCATGTCCTTGGTGTGTGCTTGCATATGCCCATAGTTAATACAAGTATATACTAATCCCATACAACATCTACATTGAGGTTCAATCATAGGTGGACGTTAGAGATTGTGATACGGCGTTGCTGCTATCTAGACGAGTAGCTTGCATCCATACATGGAAGGCATGATTTCAAGGATGTCTACTGTTATTATATAGGTTATATGAAGGCTTTATGTAGTGGAGCATGTACAACTAGAGTTTCATTTCACATTTCATTTTCGACTTGGTATTGGTGCCATTTTGGCAAGAATATGTTTAATACAATTATCAACTGCTACTTTCATTTGATAATATCTAAATTAGATGGTTGATTTATGAACTACTATAATGTTAAGTATATTATTTTTCGCATAGAATAAGAAAATAAGATGTTAAACTTTTTCAATAAAATTAACCTAGATAAAGTAATTATGACGTATGTAGGCTTGTCTACGACCTCTCAGAGGTCAACAATGCTTGGATCATCTTGGGTCTACCTTTGTCGTGAAAAACATTTAATCAAAGGCCTAGGTTAAATTCTGAGATTGAATCAAAGGCCTAGGTTGAATTCCGAGATTGAGTAGTTTCTATGTCATGGTAGTGAATTTCACCACTATCCTAGATTAGAGACTACATGATAAATAGGAAAAATCCGTTCATGTGATCTCACCGTGCCTTTTTCTATTGTATGAATTCATGATGTTATGAGCGTGTCTAACATCAACCGTTTTTATTTTTAGAGAACGAATACTAGGAGAACCATTGGTCAGTGGAGAGGAGGAGCAGCTGCTGGGGACAATCACGTTTCACCCCAAGCTCCAGCAGAAGGATTAGCTATGCCGGTTAACCCTGCTGGATTGACTGATGCGGATGTGTGGTCATCTCTTGCCCAGATGGCACATGCCATCACAATGCAGGCCCATGCCATGACTTCCTAGGTCAACTTGCAGAATGTTGAGAGGGAGAACCCGTCGGTACGTAGCATTGTTGACATGCTACAAGACTTTACGAGGATGAATCTTCCTATTTTCACAGGGACCAACACTTTCGAAGATACCCAAGAGTATGTGGACGAGGTACATAAGACTTTTCTGGCATTGGTGGCCACATATATAGAAAAATCTGAGTTGGCTTCCTATCATCTTAAGGATGTTGCATAGACTTGTTGCAAGAAGTGGAAGGATCTCGAGCGTTGGGAGGGGTTCCGATCACTTGGGAGCTTTTTAAGACAGATTTCTTGGAGAGATTCTTCCCAAGGGAGAAGAGGGAGGCTAAGGCTGAGAGTTTATCAACCATAAGTTGGGATCAATCACAGTCAGCGAGTATTCAATGAAGTTTATTAAACTATCCAAGTGTGCTACTTTCCTTGTATCGAACAACAGGGATGAGATGAGAAGGTTCCTCACACGAATCACTGGAAATCTGGAGGAGGAGTGTCGACCTTTAATGCTCCACCATAACATGGACCTCTCTAGGTTGATAGTGCGTGTACAGTAGGTGGAGGACAGTAAGAAGAAGAAAGGTGTTTGTGATGCTAGAAAGCCTCAGCCTCATGATCAGGCAGGCCCTAGAAATGGGGACAACAGGAATAACTTTGGTGTCTGTGAGCAGCCCAAATTTAGAAAGGGGCAACAGAGCTTAGGGAACCCTAACTTTCATAGGAATACAACACCTAGAAGAGGTAGTCCCTAGCCCAAGAAGGGAAATATAGGTGAGATGCAGAATCCCAGAACAAACTGTGGTAAGTGTGGTCATGCTCACAGTGGAGCGTGCAGACGGGGAACTAATGCATGCTTCGGTTGCGGTAAGAGTAGACACATGGTGAAGGACAACGCACAGAAAAGAGGTCAGGGTAGAGGTTATGCCCAGCCTAGGCATAATCAAAAGGATGTAGACGCACACGAGCCTTCAAAGAGGAACATGTTCTACGCCCTTAGGGTAGGGAGGAGCAGGAGAAGTCCATTTATGTGGTCACACGTATGGTGCAAGTATTCTCAAATTCTGTATATCTTACTTTATCCAGGGTCTATACTTTCCTTTGTAGCTCCTTTTCTTTCTCTCACTTTTGATATATTGCCTGAAATTCTGCATGATTCTATAGTGGTTAATACACCTTTAGGAAACACTGTAAGAATTGATTGTGTATACAAGGATTGCCCAATAGTTGTATGTGGTAATACTATGTGTATAGACTTGGTTGAGTTTCCCACGCATGATTTTGATATTATTCTTCCCATGGACTGTCTTCATAGTTTTTAGGATCGTATGGATTTTCATAGTAGAGATATAAGATTTTGTTTCTCTAATGAAGACGATATTTAGATAATGACGTGCCTTCCATTGATTCAGTGCCTGTAGCGAATGAGTTCCATCATGTATTTCATAATGATTTTCCTGGAGTTCCTCCCAATCGAGAGTTTGACTTTTGTATCAACTTAGAACCCTATACTAAACAAATTTCAATTCGTCATTACTGAATGGCTCCAGCAGAACTCAAAGAGTTGAAGCTATGGTTAAAAGATCTCACTGATAAGGGTTTCATTTAGCCAAGCATATATCTTTGGGGGTGCTCTAGTGGTGTTTGTGATAAAGAAAGATGGAACCCTTAGAATGTGTATTGACTATCGGCATCTCAACAAAGTCACTATCAAGAAAAAGTATCCACTTCCTAGAATAGATGACTTGTTCGACCAACTGCAAGGGTCTAGTTTCTTCTCAAAGATCGATCTTCTTTTAGGGTACCATCAACTCAGATTAAGGGATGAAGATATCCCAAAGACAGCCTTTTGTACCCGTTATGGTCATTAAGAGTTCCTTGTTATGTTATTTGGTCTCACGAATGCACCTGCTACAGTTATGGATCTCATTAACAGGGTTTTCTGTGAATTTCTTGACTCTTTCGTCATAGTATTCATTGATAAAATTCTCATCTACTCTAAGACCAAGGAAGAGCATGAACAACATTTGAGGCTAACCTTGTAGGTACTTAGACAAAATCAGTTGTATGTCAAATTAAGCAAGTGTGAATTTTGGCTTAGATCAGTAACCTTCCTAGGTCATGTTGAGTCCGACAGAGGTGTGGAGGTAGATCCTAGGAAGACCGAGGATGTTAAGAACATGCCAAAACCTCTTACTCCCACAGATATTTGTAGCTTCTTGGGATTGGTTTGTTATTATCGCAGGTTCGTGGAGGTTTTTTCTTCCATAACTGCCTCACTCACATCTTTGACTAAGAAGAAGGCTAAATTTTATTGGACGGAGACTTGTGAAAAGTGTTTCCAGGAGCGCAAGGACAAACTACTTTAGCCCCGGTTCTTACTTTGCCTAAGTGTGGTGAGAATTATACTGTTTATTGTGATGCATCTAGGGTTGTTTGGGTTGTGTTCTTGTGCAGAGTTGTAAGGTGATATCTTATTCATCCTGACAGCTCAAACTTCAAGAAAACAATTATCCCTCTGATGACCTAGAATTGGCAGCTATGGTGTTTGCTTTGATATTGTGGAGGCACTAGTTGGAGCTTTTGAAGGACTATGACATGAATGTCCACTACCATCAAGGTAAGGCTAATGTTTTAGATGATGCTTTGAGTAGGATTAGCATGGGAAGTACAACCCACAATGATGATGAGAAGAAGGAGTTGGTTAAAGATATACACTGACTGCCCAGACTTGGTGTGCAGTTAATTGATATCTACTAGTGGGGGTGTTTCAGTTCATCCTAGTTCTGAATCATCCTTAGTAGTTGAAGTCAAGGAGGGTCCACATCAGGATCCTATGTTGATGGAGTTGAAGGACTCAGTATTGAATCAGATTAATAAAGTCTTTAGCTATTAGAGATGATGACATACTTAAGTACCAGGACAGGCTGTGTGTAACAGATGTGGATGATTTACGGACCAAGATCATTGTAGAGGCCCATGATTCCAGATTTTGTATACATCCATGTTCCACCAAGATGTGGCCAAGGTCCCTAATTGCCAACAGGTTTGCTCGAATTATTAAGGTTCCGACTTTAGAATGGGAGGCCATTAATATGGACTTCATGGTTTGTCTTCCGAAGAGTTTGAGACAGCATGAATCCATATGGGTAGTTGTGGAAAGGATGACTATCTCTGCCCACTTTATCCTTATGAAGTCTACTTACCGAGACAAGGATTATGTGAGACTCTACATTTATGAGATTGTAAGATGGCATTGGATACCTTTGTCTATCATTTCAAACAGAGGAGCTCCATTCACTTAACATTTTGCGGCGATCCTTCGAGAAGAGTTTATGCACACATGTGAAGCTTAGTAATGCCTTTCAACCCCAGACTGATGGGTAGGAAGAGTGCACCATTAAAACATTGGAGGACATGTTGAGTGTGTGTTACATTGACTTCAGGGGTTTCTGAGACAACCATATGCCTTTGACAGAGTTCTCATATAATAACAATTATCGCTCCAGCATTGGAATGACACCATGTAAGTAATTGTATGGTAGGAGATGTAGGTTTCCAGTAGGGTGGTTGAAGGTTGGAAAGTCATCCATCTTGGGTCCAAAGATCATTCATGAGGCCTTAGAGAAGGTCAGGGCGATTAGGGACTGGTTGGCTACTGCTTACAGTTGGCAGAAATCTGATAAACACAATATAAAATGACCCTTATAGTTTGATGTGTGTGACAAGCTCTATTTGAAGATATCACCTATGAAGAGGGTGACGAGGTTTTGAGGAAAGGGGAAGTAGAATCCTAGGTATGTTGGGCCATATGAGATCCTATAGCGTGTGGGTGAGGTGGCCTATGAGTTGGCAGTACCTGCGGAGCTAGCTTATGTTCATCCAATATTTTATGTCCCTATGTTAAAGAAGTTCCTAGGCGATCAAGCATCGTTTTTACCTATTTAAGGTTTGGGGGTCGATGAAGACTTGTCCAATGAAGAACGAACTGTTGAGATTTTAGACAGATAAATCAAGCGGCTAAGGAACAAGAAAATTGCCACAGTAAAGGTATTGTCGAGGAATCATCTTTTCTAGTGGGCTATGTGGAAGTCCGAAGCTGATATGATATCCTGCTACCCTCCTCTTTTAAGCCCTTGAGTTTAGACTTCCTAGTTTTAAGTCAAAGTTTCCTTATCTCTCCATTCTTTGTTGTTATTGCCTTATTGTGTATAGTAAGTATGTTAGGATCTCTCTAGCATTAACTTAGATAGTAAGTAGTGTCATTCCGGGAGGAATGTTCCTAAGGGGGGGGGGATAATTTAACAACCCTTAAAATTGATATGATAAGCAATGCTTAATGTAGACCTACCAAACTGAACCTTTGCGACTTGCGGAGTTAGTTGAGCTATGAAAGGTTGGGTCCAGCATTGTAGACCTCCCAAATATTAAGATTTATCCGGCAGAGTCTTTTCCGAACATAAATAGGGAAAATATTAAGTTTGGAGGGTCTAGGGGTAAAATGGTCTTTTTCCAGAATAAGGGTAGTATCTATATTACCCTAAATATATAATTAATGAATTAATCAATTAATAAGTTGGAGGGGAATTTTTGGGAGAGAGGGCTAAAAATTGTCCTTTGAGTGAAGTCTTGCTCCATCCGGGTTCGAACCTAGGTGGAAGCAATGGTTTAAATTGTTTTTCTTTAAATTGGTAAATTAACATAGTTAATTAATATTCATTACCTGATTTTATAAAAAAGAAAATCAATTTTTTTTAAAGTGTTGAAAGACTCCTAGTTTGACTAAGTCCTTACCTAGGCTTAAACTACTTTGTACATTTCACTCTCTCACGTCAATACATCACTTTAACAATCATACTCTCTTCTTTTTCACATTTCTCTGCCAAGAAAAAATACTAAACAAGAAAAATTAAAAGTTCTTCACACTTGAAGAACTTAAATAAATATATAAGGAAAACAAGCTAATAGAAAGGTTTGGCAAAAGGGAGGATTATTCCGTCGATTTGGTGTTGAAGTTGAGGGGATTTGGACATGAACTTTGGAGAAGGTTTAGGGCAGCAAGTCAAGTTTTGAACTACTTACTAGTATGGGTTTTCTTACACTTTGTCCCTTTCACAAGAGACCCTTAGGACTAAAATGAATCTACTCCAAAAATTAGGTTGTTCCCTTAACATGTTCCCTTTCACTAGCTCCCATCGATTTTTAGGTTGGGTATATTTGCTAGTAGAAATTAGGGATGTAATGTGTTTTCATGTTAGTTATGTTCATTTATGTATGTTCGGAGTTATTTCAATGTTAAGCATGTTGTCAGAAATTATGTGTTTATATGTGTGCAATGTGTAGCCACGTTATATAATCTTGGTTTGATGTTTGAAAATGACTTCTGATGGCTGTATTCTTACATGCACAAACTTGTATAAATCAAGATGTTCACATAAAGTATAAAGTGGATGATTTGAATGAAAATTATTAGATAAATGAATACATGAAAATGCACCTAAATATGTACTATATGATTCATGAATTACCCTAAAATCTTAGACGTAAACATTGATGAAAATGAGCTGAAAAACGTACAAAATTTCCAGCATCTTTTTGATGAGTTTCAGTCAAGATAACTGATGTAAACATGCTGATCTTAGTAAAACTCTTTATGGAATGTGATCTTGAAAATGTACCTAAATAACAAACTAAAAACCACTCCAAATGTATAAACATTTAACGTGAAAGAGGTGAGAAAATAGGCTGAAAAAATATGATAAAAATTCTAGCACTTTGATATTAGTTTTGTTCAAGTTAAGTCAATTAAAATGTTATGGAAAAATGAAGAAAAGTTAGTGTGTTCACTGAGGATCTAACCCATAACCTCACCTTGTTTAAAATCATAAAATAATGTAAGTTAAAAAAATGTGGTAAGGGGGATTCAAACCATGACCTTGACTTGAAAATGAAACCGTGAAAATAAAAATTAGAGGAGAGGGATTCAAACGGACAACCTCTTGGTCAGACTTAAGGAATTAAAACAAAATAAAGGTTGAGGTTTGTTGGAACCGAACCTACGACCTCAGGGCTGATTATGGGAATTAAATAGAAAAATAAAGTGAGGATGTGGGGAATCTATCCCATACCCTAAAGGTCAACTCCGAAAAGTCAAGGAAAAACAAAAACAAAAAAGAAATAAGGTTGTGGGGGATCGATCCCATAACCCCTCGGTCCAAAGACAAGGGAATAAGAAAGAAAGAAAAATAAGGAAAAATGAAACGATGGCTTTGGGGCTCGATCTCGAGTCCCTAAGCCGTATGGATGAAAATTAAATAAATAAAAAACATGTAAGTGTTACCCAAGGGATTAAAAACTGGGTTCCCCTGTCAAAACTCCGTATTGATACATAATTCATACGTAAATAAATGTTAAAACTAATGCTGCCCACATAGATAAAAATTGATATCATGGCATCCATATAAAGATGCATAAGTCTTGTACCACATAATCTTAGGAAGTTATGAATCACTTAAATGAATTATGAACGAAGCCTCATGGCCTGTATGTATAGACCCATAAGTTTAGCATACTTTTAAAAGTAGGTGAACCTAAGATGTATGCAATGAAATGATGAAACCCTAGAAGGCTAAAGTAAAAGTGTGAAATACACTAAATTGCCAAGTGTATTGGTAAATGATAAACTTAACATTCACGTAATAAGGGGTGAGTAATTATGAGGATCAAATGTGCTAAAGTTAATGAATGTGGTGACAAACTGATACGAGGATAATGTAAAAGATTAGAGCAATCTCAAATGAGCCTAAGTAAATGTTACCAAAACGTACTCACCTATGTGAGTGTAAAGTTGATGAAGAGACCTGTCTCTATGAACACTCTAATAAAAATATTGAAGTTAATGCATACTTAATACTAATGATAAGATGAGAAATCATATAATAAGCTATAATTTCCTCATGCTAGAATCCAGCTTCCATGATGTATGAGTTGAATGTAAGAGAACTTTATTCTGAGCACCGATAGGCTAGCAATGAGCGGTGATGCCTTCATTCGGCAAGGGAGTAGGTTCACGTATTTCTCATGATATTAGACTGTCCGGCATGTCGGGTATGGGTCTCATTATATCTCCTATTCTTTGAACCTATACATCTAATATAGAGATCTAGCAGGGTTCAATTCCCTATATATGCTAGAATGTTTTGGGTCACTTTGGACGGTGATTCCACCTCTTTTCGGTGAGGGGCAGACAATGGATTTCATGATGCTGGCATGATCTATGTCGGTTAAAGTTAAGATTCCCAAAGAAAAAATTAGGCCAGCCTCAAATGGTGTACATAATGAAACGAATGATACAAAAGGTGTTAGGATAGGATAATCAAAAGGTGAGTTAGATATAAGTAATGACATTAGGTAATTCTTGGTCATTGCACAACAAAACTAATGAAAGTCTTAAACTACAACCTAGGCATGGCTGGTGTTTTCACTGGCCTATGAATGAAAGGAAATGGAGTACGTAGGAATGAACGAAGCAGACTCTGTGTTTGCTAATGAAGACTCCTAGTAGAGGTCCCATTTGTTGAGCCCTTATTTCTTGGATTTCTTAATGTTTAGTCCATGA
The DNA here is from genome assembly GCA_027704765.1 of Solanum habrochaites. Taxonomy (NCBI): domain Eukaryota; kingdom Viridiplantae; phylum Streptophyta; class Magnoliopsida; order Solanales; family Solanaceae; genus Solanum; species Solanum habrochaites. The sequence continues at coordinate 36,514,760 of JAKWJA010002491.1, read as the reverse complement.
TTCGAAGGTCTTATTTCATATGAATGAATGATATTAAATAAGTTATGGCCTATATGTAAAGTGTGTTGTATGCTATATGATATGTGCGATGTGTAAATGTTATGTGTTGGGTGCAAATGTGAAACATATTCACAAAGAGGGAGTTGAATCTACGTCGACAGAGATGATTGGATCTTTTGAAGGTTTATGACATGAATGTTCGCTACCATCAAGGTAAGTCAAATATTGTAGTCGATTCTCCGAGACGGATGAGCATGGGAAGTACGACCCACATTGAGAATGAAAAGAAAGAGTTAAAGAGAGAATGTACACAGACTGGCAAGACTAGGTGTGCGATAGGTTAAATCTACTAGTAGGGGCGTTTTAGATTATTCTAGTTTTGAATCACCATTGGTAGTTGAAGTCATGTAGGGTCAGCATCTTGATCCTGTGTTGATGGACCTGAAGGACTCAATGTTGATAAGGATGAATGAGTCTTTCGCTTTGGGAGTTGATGACATACTTAGGTATCAAGACATACTGTGTTTAGCAGATGTGGATTATTTGCGGACAAGGATTGTTGCAGAGTCCATGTCAGCTAACTTAGGGAGTTAGTTGAGCTTGGACAGGCTTGAACCAACCGTATAGGGCTCTCGAAAATGAAGGTTTAATAGAAGGAGTCTTTACCGTACTTAAAAGGAGGAAGTATAATGTTTTGAGGGTCTAAGGGTAAAATGGTCTTTTACCAGACAAAGAGTAATACCGTAATTACCCTAAATATATAATTAATTAATTATTTAATAAAATAGAGGGGCAATTAAGGGAGAGAGGGAGCCGAAATTGAGCTCTTGAAATGAAGTCTTGCTCCACCCAGGTTCGAATCTAGGTGGAAGCAATGATTTAAAGTGTTTTTATTTAAATCGATAAATTGATTTAATTAATTAATGTTTAATAGCTTAATTAAGGAAAAGGAAAATCAGATTTTTACTAATAATTATTCAACTATTAAGGAGAGTCCTAAATTGACTAAGTCATTATCTAAGCCTAAATAAAATCACACATTTTACTCTCTCAAAATATCCCTGTCACGTTTAACATATCTTTCACGTTGCTCTCTGCCTAAACAACTACAAGAACAGAAATTATATTAAGAGTTCTTCACACTTAAAGAACTCACATGAAACTTTAAGAAAAACAGAGTAACCAAAAATGTTAAGGGAAAGAGAAGTTGTCCGTCGAGTGGTGTGGACGTTGAGGAATCTTTGACTGATTTTTGAGAGGGTTTTGGAATTCAATTTCAATGGTTGAACATCAACTAATGCATGGGTTTCTTCTCTTTTGGTCCCTTTCCCAAGAGACCCCTTAAGGTTTAAGATATTCATTCCAAAAACTAGGGTTGTTCCCTGTTGCATGTCCCTGTCACTAGCTCCCATTGAATCATAGGTTGGGTATGTTTGCTGGTACAGACTAGGGATGAAATGTTTTTTCGTGATGTATCTGTTTAAGTATGCATGTTCAAAATTTTGTGAATATTGATTATGTTGTTCGAAATCATGTGAAAAAGTAATGTGTGTGTGCAATGTGTGGCAGTGAAGTTAGTCACTGTTGGAGATGTGTAATGGCATGTTAATACTTGTATTTTATGTGCTAAAGTTGTACACACCGTGATGTTCATATGGGGGTTGAGGTTACTAATTTTTAGTGAAAACTCTTGACTAATGTACCTACTAAACTAAACCTAATAATACACTAAATGTTTTGTGAAAATCCCAACGAAACTAACATGAAAATGTTGATGAAAGGAAGCTAAAGGTGGTATTAAATTTCCAGCTTGGTGTACTCTAGTTTCGGTCAAAAATAAGGCTAAGAATCTGTTTTTTTATAATAAAAATAAAATAGTTTAGGTCACTGGGGATTGAACCCAGGACTTCACATGTGAAGGATGCTAAAAACCTAAAGGGGGAAAATGGGGTTGTGGCTACTGTGATTAGCGAAAAAGAAATGAAAATGGGACTGGGGGAATCAAACTTGGAAACTGGTTGGATAAGGAGAGAACAAATAATTTAAATAAATAAATGGGAGGCGTGGTAATCGAACCCTCGACCTCCAGGCAACAAGTGAAAGAAGAGAAAATAAAGAAACAAAAATGTGAGGCCTGGGAATTGAACCCATGGTCTAAAGGCTAGAAAGGAGATGGCGATTTAAATAAGAAAAATGAGGTGAGGCTGTGGGGTCTCGATCCCCTGCCCTCACTTCCAATCGCCTAGCCTAGGGATTTTTAATTAAAAATTTAAATAAGGAGGTTGTGGGGAGTTAGAATCCACAACCTCCCAATGCCCAGCGAAAAAAACACAAATAATGAAAAAGGGGAAAGAGGATGTGTGGGTTTTATCCCACAACCTATTTGTTTGGGCAAAAAGGGGCAATGAGATGTTAATGAAAAATAAAAAGTGGTTGTGGGGGTTCGAACCCACAACCCTTCGGCCAAATTAAGAGGAAAACAAGTAGAAAATTAAAGATACATAATGTTGGGGTTCAATCTAGAGTCCCATTGTCATGGAGATTAAAAATAAAATCAATGAAAAATGTAAATGATATCTAAGTTATTCGAACTTGGGTTCCTTGCCCAAACGTCCGTATTGATATTTAAGTCATACGTAAACAAAATATTTAAGACTAATGCCACTTACTTAGATCGAAATCAAGATCTTGTATATATAGAAGATACATAAGTCTTGTACTACATAAACCTAGGAATATATGAATCACGTAACGAACTATGAATGAAGCCTCATGGCTTGTTTGTATAGACTCATAATTTTAGCATACGTTTAAAAGAAGTGAACCTAAGATTTATATAATGAAATGATGTTACTCTAGAAGGGTTAAGTACGAGTGTTAAACTCCCTGAAATGCGATGTGCATTGGCATACTCTGAATTGATTATTATGTAATGAAATGATGAATCCCTATAATGGTCAAGTAAGAGTGTGAAAAACATAAATAGCCAAGTCCATTTGCATGTGATGAAATGAACATTTATGTAAAAAGGGGTGAGTAATTATAAAGAGAAAATGAGCTAATGTTAATGAATGTGGTGACAACATGATATGTGTCTAACGTAAAAGATGAGACCAATATAAAATGAGCTTAAGTAAATGTTACCAACACGTAACCACCTATGAGAGTGTATGTTAATGAAGAGACAAGCCTTTATTAACACTCTGATAATAGTATTTATCTTAACACACTTAATACAAATGATGAGATGAGAAATCATCTAATTAGCTATGATTTTCTCATACTAGAAGCCAACTTCTGTGACGTATGAGATGAATGAAATGGAACTTTATACTCAGCACCAATAGACTAGTTATGAGAGGTGATTCCTTTTAATTGTAAGGGAGGAGGTTCACGTAACTCTCATTAGATGAGACTGTCCGACATGACGGGTATGAGTGTCCTTATATCTCATAGTCTTCGAACCTATACTGACAATATAGGAATCTGGCAGGGTTTGATTTCTATGTAAGCTAGTATGTTATTGTGTCACTTTTGCCGGTGATTCAAACTCTTCTCAGTGTGGGTTAGACACTAGATTTCATGATTCTCACATGATCTATGTCGGTTAAAGTTAAAGTTCCCAATTAATGAATGAGGCCAGCCTCAAATGATGTACATAATGAAATGAATGATACAAAAAGTGTTAGGATAGGATAATCAAAAGGTGAGTTAAATTCAAGTAATGACATTAGGTGATTCTCTGTCACTGCACAAAGAACCTAATGACAGTCTTAATCTACATACTAGGTATAGCTAGTGTTTACACTGGCCTATTAATAAAAGGGAATGAAGTACGTAGGAATGAATGAAGCAGTCTCTATGTTTGCTATTGAAGACTCCTTAGTTGAGGTCCCATCTGTTGAGCCCTTTTTTTGGGATGTCTTAGTGTTAACTCCATGATTCCAACGTCTCATGGCATATGAATAAATAGTATTAAAGAATTTATTTGCTGCTTGTAAAATGTGTTGTATGCAATATGATATGTGCGATGTGTAAATGTCATGTGTTGTGTGCAAATCTGAAACGTGTGATGATGTATTTGCTTCCATTCTAGAAGCGGTAACTTCCCGCCTCCCTTGGGGTGAGAAGTTCCCTTCCCTTTTCTAAAATGCCTGAGGGGTCTGCTCGTTTATTCTCATGGCATAAATTTCCAATTCCAAATTTGGAAAGGTCACTGACTTTCCTAATCAAAATTTGGAAGCTCATTTAATGTCCTAATCTATATTTGGATAATTTCCTAATGTCAATTTACGCAAGTCCCTTGACTTGACTTTCAAAAATCATGTTGTTAGGAAATAAATTTTCTTTCTCATTTATGTCCTTGGTGTGTTCTTGCATAAACCCATACTTAGTCCAAGTGTCTACTAACCCTATACATACTCTACTATTTTAGGTGGAGGCATAGGTGGATAATAAAGCTACAGGATCATCCCTGCAGTCACTCAGACATCCAATATTCATCCCGTGTTGGTAGGTCCTCATGCTTTTGAGGATTAAGTTGTTTTGTATTCTAGATTAGTTTTAGAGTTGAGCGAGTGGAGCATGTTCCACTAGCGTTTCTTTCCTCTTTTTTTTATTCAAACTATGAATTGATGCCATTTTGGCAATTATACATTTAATAAAAATAGAACTATTTCTTTTAGTTGCTTAACTCATAATGTTAGATGGTTCATGGTGACAACTACGTATTAATTAAAATATCTTTATGTTTATATTAAGAAACAAAAAGTTTTAAATTTTTTGCTAAAATTAACCTTTGTAAAGTAAGAATGATGTAACTAAGCTTGTCTGTGACCTCTGATAGGTCAACGACGCCGGTCTCGTCTGGTTTCTAGATTCCACTCGTGATATTCGTTGGATCAACCTCAACTCCATCACAAGATATGATATGACAAAGTAATGTCACCGACCTGAATCAAAACTCGCATTTTCTATACATACAAAATAGTTGATTCTCCTTAAACAATTGTATCACTACCCTTAGATGATCCATGTGTTCACTCTCATTTTTTTAATATACAAAGATGTTTCGAATGAAACTAATGACAAATTAATCTAGGTAATTTTGAAAAATCCTATTCATGAGATCCATAAAAGTCATCGAGGCATTAGTGTGACAAAAGGACATTAATAAGAACTCATAGTAGCCATATCTAATCTGAAATGATGTTTTTGGTATATCCTGACCTTTAACCCTAAGTTGCTAATAGCCCTATCTCAAGTAAATCTTAGAGAGGTAACTTGCCCCTTGGTGTTGGTCAAAGAAGTCGTCAATCCGAGGGACATGATATTTGTTCATAATAGTGACTTTATAGAGTTGGCGATAATCAATGCACATTTTAAGGGTCCCATCTTTCTTCTTCACAAACAATACTTGTGCACCTCATGGAGAAATACAAGGTTTAATGAAGGATTTTTCTAGTAAGTCCTTAAGTTGAGCCTTCAACTCTTTCATTTCAGACGGAGCTATCCGATAAGGAAGAACTCAAAATGGGTTTGTACCCGGTAGTAAATCAATACAAAAAATCAATATCTCGTTCGGGGGGGAATCTGTGAAGATCATTAGGAAAGACCGCCTGAAATTCCGTTACTACGGGGCATAACTCAATGGGAGGGTTTTAAGAGTCTAAATCTTTGACTCTTACAATGTGGTGTAAACACCCTTTTGACATTATTTTACATGCCTTCAAGATATTATACAACCACTAGGAATATAATTTCCCCCCTTCCACCCTAAAATTAGTTCATTTGGAAAATTGAACTTGACAGTTCTTGTTCTACAATCAATGGAAGCAAAACAATCATACAACCAATCGATCCCAAAGATGACATAAAATTCAACCATATAAGGTTTTACTAATTCAATAAAAGTAACTCTATTAGACAACATTTTATGACAATTTCTATATACCCTTTTTTCAACCACCGACACACCTACAAGGGTATTTACCTTTAAAAGTTCAATTATGACATCGGGTAAAATGTCAAACTTCCTAGATATCAAGGGAGCAACAAAAGATAATGTCGTACCTGGATCAAGTAAAGCATATACATCAATAAAGAAAACTTGTCCGAAGTGTATCGATCCTCCCGTACTCTTTTTTTTAGTAGGTCACGCGCTCTATAGTCAAGGTACACTTCCTCATACCGGTAACCATATCGGGAGAACTCTTTTGTTCACTCCTTGAGTGAAGTGCATAAATGTGATTCTTGTTTGGATCATATACATTAGAACCTCTAGCTTGAGCTTTCATCTTCTTTTGTCTTGCACCTTCAAATTTGTGAAATCCTTTACCTTATGGCCACTCTTGGCACAACCAAAGCGATTGTCCTTCACAACTAGGCAATAGCCATAGGGATTCTTGCCACACAATCCACAAGTTGTCTTCGTGGTTAGTGAAGTAGTACCTCTTCCTTTTTGAGACATAGGGTTAAACAACCTATTATCACGATCCTTGGGAAAATTTTTAGGAACTTTACTAGAAAAACTCCTCTTGAACCTAGACTTGTCTTGAATGTAAAGTCTACCCTTAGAGGAACCACCTTCATAAGACATGGACTTCTTAGTCTCCTTATTCATTCTCCTTAACCTAGTTCCTTCAACTTGTTGAGCATAAACTATGAGACAAGAGATATTCATATTATCATATTAATAATAGACGAATGACATTCTTTAACCAAGTCATTAGAAACCCTCGTAAGAAAACTACTTATCTCATCCCTTGTTTTTCAAACCAAGGATAGAGCATACATGGAAAACTTAGTAAGCTTCAAATCGTAGTAAAGCACACTCATACTTTCTTGACGAAAGTTGATGAATTCTTCCACCTTGGATTCCCTCATATATTTAGGAAATAATACATAAAGGAAATCCTTCTTTAAGATCTCCCAGTCACCGAACCACCTCTTAGTGCCCTATTATCCCTCAATTTCACATATATAGTTTGGGACATATCCTTGAGTTGATAAGCAGCTAACTCGACCTTCTCAATTGAGGTCACACCCATATTATAGATAATCTTATAAACATAATCGAGGAAATATTTAGGGTTTTTATCTCACCTCGACCCAAAGAACTTAGGTGGATTCATTCTAGTAAAGTCTCTCAAATGAGCATGTTGAGGAACTCTAAGTCCAACCTCCCTATTCATTTAGGCTTTTATGGCTTGGACTTGAAATGTGAATGCATTGGCTTGAGTTAAAATTAGAAAAGCCACCCTTATATTTCTATCGGTCATTGTTGGAGGACCATCCTATAATTGATCACCCATAGAAACTTCTTCAAGTGGAGACACTTAGTTGTCTTATTCCCTATAATTAAGAATTTCTTTCTCGGCCCTTGTAGAAGATATCCTTCGCGTATTCATACCTATAACCACGATAAAAGGTTTAATATTCACAAAGCCTCTCATTCATAAGTGTGGTGCGCCTCAAAATTATAAATAATAATCTACGTGGACGTGGTTTATTGAGACTTCAATTCTAGAGATAGTGAACCTAATGATCTGACACCAAGTTGGTCAGAATCGGGGATAACCCCTTGAAGTAATTGGTTGCGGCTTCCTCGAAGAGGACTAAGACTAACTTCTTAGCATTCATAATTTGCATTCATAGGTTAAAGCGTGGATAATTTAACTCTTTTTAACTACTTCGCATTGCAGTTTTCTTAGAAATCTTGCTTACACAAAATATATTATAACGAGTACACACAGACTCTTCTTACAGGAAGAATATACAGTTTTCTACTTTTATGGAACATATATATATGATACATATATCGTGTTAAAACGGATGTCTCATATTAAACCATCTAAACAAGAGTATAACAATTTGGCCTAGCCCATAGATCAATACTAATAAAATCCACCTATAGAATATAGAGTAATAGTATTCTAATGAAAGATAATTAACATAGTGTTTTAAGACTAAAATATATCCAGCTGTTGAAAGTTGCATTGTCCTATAAGTGGTGAGGACCTACCCAACTTAGAAAATGAGGATCCAAGTCTTCTTCAAAACTCATCAAGAACCTTTCAACAACCGGAACCTAAAATGTTGGAGGAAAAGGGAGAAACGGGGTAAGCACGTCACTTGTACTAAATATAGGACCATATGCACATACAACATACAAATGATGCCACAAAGGGACATTTCGTTAAAGCACTCTAATTTACTTTGAAAATACTTATGCACAATCAAGAACCAATACATGTCAATAACATATCTTCATTAAGTCAAGACCATGTATATCAAAATACCAACAATACTAAGTCAAACATGCATTTATGCATAATTAAAGCACATAATCAACACAACTCTATCATCAAGTCATAATATCAGCAAACATTTATAAGAGTTCATAACGTCATGACCAAAGTAGGATCCTTACTCGTGAGCACCCATTAAGTTCACTAATGCACTAACTTTGCAAGGATCTATAACCTTACTGAACAATGTAAACTCAAGAAGAACCATAAGCAATGTCTAACTTTACATACAATATCTGTCACGAACCGCAAGCACCCCCTAGAAGTCAGGGAGAATGCTTGGGTCATGAAAAGGCATACTCTACCCTTTAGGATCTTGTACAAGCCCTTTAACTATAGTTCATTACATGAGGCATGAAAAGTAGTGCGAAGTTAAAACTTTTCCAGAATAATTTAATGAATGAAACATTTTTCATAAATACTAAAGAAGTATCATCATCAAAAACAAATCTTAAACAAACGAAACAATATCTTAAGGACACGGCCCTTTACATTAAAAGAAGTACATAATAACTAATAATAACAAAACTAATAAACATAGACTATGTCTTCGAATATATGAGGTCATACCGAACCATAAGAGAGTAGACTTCCCAATCTTTGCCTTCTAGACTTCTTCTTGATTCCAAACCTATACTTATTGAGTACAGAAAAGTTGGGGTTAGTCCAAATAAAATGTACTAACTATGGCATATGCAAAAACATACAAAAATGGACATTTTAGAAAAAAATACATTTTTCATGACAATTAAGTAAAACACTCAAGAATATTGAATTAAAACAACATAAGAAACATCATTTACAACTTAGAGAAGGATTTCCATAATTTTAACATAAAGAGGAACTTTACAGTGAACTACCCAAAATATAGAGTAAACTAATTTATCATTACGTTCAACCAAATTGACTACAAAACAGTGAACTCCCAAGGTATTGCCAAGAGGAAGAGAACTCCTTTCCGTAAGAGTTTCCCTAACCAAGGTAATCCTAAGACTCTCCATGATTAGACCTGAGGGAATATCCCATACACCTATTTCAATGCACACCAAGGAGATCCTTAAGACTACCCATTATACCCTTACTTCACTCGGGAGAACAAGTCACCACGGAATAACAAGAAATTAGAGGGACACTCAAATAAGACACCAAGATTTCCCTTTTGGAATCCCTACTAAGTGCAATGAGTGTATGGCATTCCATTCCACCATCTTCCCGAAGTAGTACACTCTATTAGAAGTCTTAGAACCAAGACTCCATTTTCTTAAGTTTTACTTTGTGCAATAAATAGATAACGTCCCATACCACCACAAACACTATGTAGTACATTCTTTTAGAAGTATTAGTTCATTCAATTCATATAAGACTCACAAAGACTCCCTTTCGTAATGCCTACCTAGTGCAATGGATAAATAGAGTCACATTCCCCTACCTACCCTAAGTAGTACACTCTTTTAGAAGACTTATCACTTTTATTAATTTTGTGGTGGTTCGCTTGACCGACATAGATCATGAGAGCTAGACGTGGAATCCTAACATTAACCCGTATCGGATGAGGGATACTCACTTGCCTTTAGTAAGGTCATTCTCTCAGCTTTTACATCACTTTCCTAATATCTACACCTATGCGGGCGCATAGTTAAGGGATAAGGAGATTGATACTAAGTATCTCATTCTCTACTAACAAGGAGTACTCATATAAAGAGGTACATTAAAATACAACATCTCAACTAAAAAAGTGAATCCACCCCTTATTCATATCCTCTATATGCTACGCATAAATCACCAAGGATTTTAAACATTATATACTATAGTTTAAGGATAACTTGTGAATGCCACATATCAACTCACGAAGGACATTCATCCTCCGACCTATCATAGAAAGCTCTTGGGATGTAGTGAGGTTGCTGTTAAACGCTTCATTTGAACTAACAAAAAGTGTTCACCATAAAACTCCCCTTTTGCCTTAAGTTAGTTTCGTTCCTTCATTAAAGTGTGAGTGTGTGTACATGTTAGCACACATTGCACATAAGCATCATTTAATTTACATATTAATTCTAAACATGATTAGGACTTTATTCATATCATTACACACTTTTCATGCTTCACATAATCATATAATTCATTTAAGCATACTCTCTAGCCTTCTTCCCATAATAGATTGATAAAGCACATTTAACAAGAATAACATCATTATCATCTAACTTCGCGTAACAAGCCTTAATGGCCTCATTCAAATAAACAAGTAACTTCACATTCATACAACTCAAGTAAACACCGCCACCAAGAAGGTTGACCATCCCACTAGAGAGCATTCGAAATAAACGTTAAACAACATAACCAACTTACCCTTTTTTCCCAATCTTCCATTAACTATGATATTTCACTCGACATATATTCTTTACATGGCCCTTAGGGTAGTATCTAAACATCCATATGAACCATAAGTAACCAAAACTAAAATACTACCAATTCATGCTCATTTAACCCACTCCTTAAGCCAATATTTGATAAAAAGCATTATAATTTTTTCATTGAATTTTTATAATTAAAATCATCAACTTATATTAGAAACTTTATTTTAGAATAATTAGAAATATTTTCATGCAAGACCCATATTTAGAGTTAATGATTCATGACGTTAGGGTTGAAAACCCTTTTAAAAGATTCATTAGAAGGGACTCCTTGAATGGAAGAGAGTGAAAGGAAGGATACGATTCCTCAAATAGAAGAAACCCCAATTATTTTCATAAAGATCTCGACCACCAACAGAACTCCTAACTCCTTCATACCTTCTAGCTTCTATGGAGTTTTGAAGAGAGTTTTAAGAGAGAGAGAGAGAGAGAGGTTTTGGGTATTAGGAAATGAGGTTGAAATTAGCTCCTTAAAAGGATTGTGGTGAATTTACCAATTACCCCAAGCTAATGTAGCCTTCCTACAACTTTTTGGCAATGACACTGAGGGGACCAAGCAACGGACCTTTTGTCCATCGATGGTCCGTTGGTGGTTGTTCGTTGGTTAAGCCATCAACTTTTAAACCTGCACGACTGCAGGTCCAATCGACAGGCCGGTAGTTAGACCAGGGACCATTGATTGATCTCGTTGGTGGACACTGCCTAAGCAGTTTTGGGTCCAAGTCTTTGACCCCTCTCTAGGGCCCCTTATGTTTCCTAGGTGGGGTCATACTCAGAAGTTAAACCTCTAAAAATAGTATTCTACGTATTAGGAGAATCCCACATAAATTTAAAACAACAAAAAAACATGTAAAACTCACACAAATACCTCAAGACACATGAACACTTTTTAAGACACACCTTCAAACAATAATTTACGTTCTAAGATGTTTGACCTCCAAACTTAACCAAACATTATACATTGCCTAAGGACACTAATGTTACTCACTTTAACACAAAATTAACTCAACAAAAAAACAAGAATCTCTAATTCATCTATGTTAGTTTAAGGGTGTTACATGCTCCCTCACTTGGAATAACATTCGTCATAGAATTACACTAAAACTTTAAGATCATCAAGGACTCCATTAGAAACACATGAAACATTAAATTCATACTCAAACACTCCCAATCAAATAACCAACTAACAATAAGCACGAATTTCACACTTTCACACATTTTGAAACACATACAACTTTTGTATCAATTTAAAAACTCACCCTTATCCTTATTTTATGGAGGAAATACCTTCTCCACCATTAAAGATGCTAATATAAAACAATTTTATACACATTAGATCGACATCTCATTTCAGTCAAATTTTTTTACAAATTTCAAATATTTTACAATGAGCATTACTATTACGCTATGAATCATACTAAAATTTCATAAATCTATATTTGACCAATTTATTAAGAAGGCATGATCATATTAGATTTGAAACAATATAAAATTATCTCATAACATAAAAACAACATTCATAAAGAGTTAAGATTAGTTATCCTTCTAGTTCCCATCCCATAGGGATGATTCTTCTTTTGATCATTGGGATCTAGATCACCTTGAGGAGATTGATTGACCTTTTTACCTAATTCTTTGATGATAGGGAAGTCAACCATCTAGTTTTCCTTTCTACCAAATACAAAAAAAACATCCGTTCCCGCAAAACACTAACCCAAATGTTTGTTTCCACAAGAAGTACACCTAGTCTTTACAAAAGTGTGGTCACCACGTGGGTAATTTTGGTTTGGAGCTCTATCGTTGTTCCCCATGGATGAATCTTCGTGAAATAAACACTTCATAGGTTTTTGGTGAGTAGAATCGTCCGACCTAGGCCTCTTAACCACTTGCCTTATTTCGCTAATTTTGGATTCCACAATTTGTTGTGCACACAACCTGAGCCTAGAGATATCCATGTCATTAAGAAGCATTGTAGTATGACACTCCTTTTCAACCATGATAGCCACTTCACTCACAAATTTATTCATCCTAGCTCTAGGGTTGGCTAACATGGTTGGGGCATAATTAGAGAGTTGGGTGAATTTAAGGGAGTACTCTTGTACACTCATCCCCCCTTGATGAAGATTCATGAATTCAACAATCTTTTTATACCTCTACTCTATGGGAAAGAACCTTTCTAGGAAAGCCTCTTTGAAATCCTCCCATTAAACCGAACCTCTTCCTAAAGGTCTCTCATTTCTTCATTGCTCAAACCACACTTGAGACACATCCTTGAGTTGGTAAACGGCTAGCTTCGCTTTTTCCCTAGGACTCACACCCATAGAATCAACCATTTTGAACACCTCATCTATGAAACCTTGTGACTTTTGATCAACCTAATGCTATGAAAATTAGGAGGGTTCATCCTCAAGAAATCCCAAATTCTAAAAGAGGGAGTACTAGCATTAAGTTGAGGTCCATCCCCTTGGTTAGCTTAGGAAACAAAAGTGATTATTGACGACATGAGCTTGAGCCATCCTGAGTTGGTTCGAATTCATTACGGCAGTCCTCAACACCGCATTAGTCATATCTCCTTCAACAAAAGGAGTTTGAGGCATAGGAGGCACTTGGGGCACTTGAGGTTGTTGAAGGGGAACCTATTCTTTGTCTTCTTCTAGGACAACAATATGAATTTGGTCAACACGGTGAAGGATCCTCTTATTAGCTACACCTCGCTTCTTCTTCTAGCGTGTTTATCTCCTCGTATTCATGTACAATAAAAAAAAATAAGACGTTGAGAAAAGACTCCTTATAGAACTCAACTATAAATAATGACATTAGAATTGAGAAGAAAGTGAGACTTCTATCATCTTGTAGCCTCTTTTCCACGAATATATGTCCTGACTCACACCGATAACCATGAATTGACTAGATGTTTCTTGTGAGACTTTTAGACCCTAAACTATTTCCCATATCCTTATGCTCTCGTACCATGTTTGTCATGACCCACAAGTACCCCCTAGAAGTTAGGGAGAACCCTTGGTTCATGACAAGGCGTAGTTTACCTTTTAGTCTATACAACAAGCCCTTTAAATTAATCGTTCATGTTAGAAGACATACATTATGCAGAATTAAAAATTTCATGAATATTTGATGAAGGACAATTTTCCATAATATATCATGGAATTTTCATCGTCACAACCAAATCAAAAGACACCGAACATAATATCATAGGGACAGGGCCGTTACATTAAGAGAATACATGATAAGTCTTACTAACAAACTAAGGCATAATATATACTATGTCCTCGAATAAATGAGACATACCAATCTTGAGATAGTAGATTTTTGAGGCGTTTCCTGGTTTATTTTTTTTGTTGTGTTTTTTTTTTTTTTTTTTTTATTTTTGTTAGAAAACTTACTTCTTTCTTCAAAACCTATACTTGTAGAGTATAGAAAAGTATGGGGTTCTTACAAATAAGGTACTAACTATGGCATATGCAAAAAACCTGCAAACAAGGACATTTTAGCAAAAATACATTTTTCATGCCAATTAAATAATACACTTACGAATATAGAAGTAAAAAAACATAAGAAACATCATTTAACAATTAGATAAGGATTTCCATAAATTTAGCTAAACGAGGAACTTTACAGTGAACTACCCAAAATTTACTGTAAAATACTTTATGTTTATAGTGAACCAATTTGACTCAAAAACAGTGAACTCCCAAGGTAGTGCGTAGAGGAGCTGAACTCATTTTTGTAGGAGTTTTCCTAACCAAAGTTATCCTAAGACTCTCCAAGGTATGAAAGGAGGGACATGTGCAAACACCTCCTTCAATGCAAACCAAGGATATCCTTAAGACTACTCATTATAGTCTTACTCAACTAGGGAGAACAAGTCACCACTCTATAACAATACAATAGAAGAACACTCAAGTAAGACACAAAGACTTTCCTTTCGGAATGCCTAATTAGTGAAATAAATATATTACGTCCCATTCAACATCCTACCCTAATTAGTACACTCTTTTAAAAGTCTTATAACCAATAATTCCCTTTCGGAAGGTCTTCTTAGTTCAGTGGATAGATAGTGTCCCATCCCACCACCTACCCTAATTAGTATGATCTTTTAAAAGTCTTAGTTCATTAACATCATATAAGACTGCAAACGAGACGAGGAAAGAAGAGTCGTGCGGTCTTTTGGTTGTTTTTCATCCACATCCTCGGCTAGTGGTATGGATAAATAGCATCCATTCCACTTCCTACCCAAAGAAGTATGCTCTTTTAAAAGACTTAACACTTTTATTACTTTTGAGGGGGTTAGATTAACCGACATAGACCACGAGAGCTAAACATGGAATTCCGACAATAACCCCTATCGGAGTATGGATCCTCACTTGCCTAGAGTAAGGTCATTATCTTATCTTTTATATTGGTTACCCCTTCTTCATATCCTCTTACTGCTAGGCAAAAATAACCATACATTTTAAACATTATATACTATATGTTATGGATAACTAGTGACCACCACGTATTAACTCACGAAGGGCATTCATCCTCCGACCTTCTTTTGAAAGGTCATAGGATATACTGAGGTTTCTAATAAACCTTTCATCTCAACTCACAAAGAGTTTTGACCCCAAAGCTCCCCTTTTGACATAACTTAGCTTCAGTTATTCGTTGAAGTGTGAGTGTCTGTAAATGTCATCACACCTTACACATGAGCATCATTTCATTTACATTTAACTTCTATACATGCTTAGACCTTAATTCATTACATCATACACTTTACATTCTTCACCTAATCCTATAATTAATTTAACCATACTCTCAAGCCAACTTCACATAATAATCATATAAGTCATTTAAGCATAATCTCAAGCCTACTTCACATAATATCTTCATAAATCACATTTAACAACAATAATATCAATATCATGTTACTTAACATAACAGTACTTCATGGTCTCATTCACATTAAACAAGTAACTTCACATTCATATAACTGATGTAAGCATCGCCACCAAGAAAGTGGACCATATTACTCAAGAGCATTTCAAAATTAAAGTTAAACAACACAACCTTACCCCTTTTTTTCAAAGATTCCATTACTTATAACATTTAACTAAACATTTCATCCGAATATAGAACTTAGGGTAGTGTCCAAACAACCATATAAACCATAAGACACAAAAATTCAAAGATTGCCAACTCATGTTCATTTAACCTATTTCTTAAACCAAAATTTGATAAATATTTGCCTTACTTTAATGAAGTGTCGAATTAAAAAAAAAAATCAAAAAATTCAAAACCCTGTTAAAAACATTTAGAACCACTCATTTTTGAATCATTAGAACGTTTTCATGCAACACTCACATTTAGAGTTAAAGGTAGAAGAGGTTAGGGTTGAAAACCCTTTTCGAAAATTAATTAAAAGGGACTCCTTCAATGCATGAGAGGTCAAGGATTGATACCATACCTCAAATAGAAGAAACCCCAATGATTTTTATGATAAACTCGACCACAAAAAGCCCACCTAGCTCCTTCTTGACTTCTAGATTCTATGGAGTTTGGTAGAGAGTTCTAAGAGAGAGGGATTTTATGTTTTAGGAAATCATGTCTCAAATTAGGTCTTAGGGTTTGAAACACTTTAATATACCTAATAAACCCTAAAATAAACATCCAATGTCCTTAAAACTTGTGGTGAATTTACCAAACTGTCACATCCCTAGTCTACCCCCTAGAGGTAAGCAGCGACGGCGACCTCTTTGAGGACTACGACTAGCCTCTTAGTTTACATAATTATATTCGTAGGTCAATTTTAGTGAAAATTTGTACATAGAGACTTCGTATAGGAACATTACTTGGTCTTATACTTTTATTGCACTTAATATATAAATATATAACATAGTCATAATAGTTGTCTCATCTCATAACCATATAATTAGAGTGTAATAACTTAGGCATATCCCATACATCAACGTAAGAATGCCTCACAGGGGCTATACAATGTTTCATTCTAAATGGAAAATAAATAACATAATAGTCTTAATCTCAAAACAACTCCATAAGATAGATTGTGGCATCGCCCTCGAAAAGTGAGTACTTACCCTTCTTTGATGAATAAGAGATCCAAGCCTTCTTCAAGTCGTCCTAAAAGCACATCAATGACCGAAACCTAAAATGTTGGGGAAAGAGAAGAAATGGGGTTAGTACACAACTTTTACTAAGTGTGAGACCATATGCACACATACTACGAAAACAGGCTATGCAAAGGGAAATTTCATAAAGTACGCACATTTCAGTTTTAACCTTTATGAACATTCAACAAGACCATACCGACCAATGGTGCATGTTCATTAAGTCATAGCCATGTAGCATTACAAGAACTACAACACCAAGTGTAGTCTAGTAAACATGCATACCATGTAGTTTAATACCTATCCATTCAACTCTATTAGTAACTCATATTAATAACAAGTTTGTATAAGAGTACATTTCAACATAAACAAAACAAGACAATTACCCATGAACCCCTATCAAGTCAATAAGTGCAATGACAAAGAAAAGCCCCTTAACCTTTCACAATAAAATACCCAATAAGAGTAATGACTAACATCCTACATCACATATCATAAAATTTAAGAGTACATAGCATCACACTATAACAACGTGGACCAACACATATTCATAAGTGAAACTAATAAAAATAGAGAATGAAGAATGTGCAAGTTCATCATATACATGTCATATAAAATTATAAGTATTTTCATGTGTAAGAACATCCAAGTAAGATTCCCCTAAAGGATAACTAGTGCAATGCTTAGATAGACCCATTGGTTATCATAGTAAGAGTTGAATCCTTTAGTTCAATTTACTTTATGGGAATATCTTGCCCTAACCGACATAGACTACATGAGATAATGTTGAATACGGTGTCATATAACCTTACACCGGAAGAATGCAAACTCCTTTCAAAAGTAGTACCAAAACATAAACATAGCAACTACGTGGATTAACTAGATAGTATTCCTATGGAGGCAACATAGATGAAGAACAAGAGATATAGTTGGGACCCTTTTTATGGTACATGCATTGTAGTCTACAATCTCAAGTGTACCTTAGCGATCCTACCTTCCATGTGTTGTAAGGTACACTCCTCACTCTAGTTCAATCGGTTCTAAGATAGTGTCCTTTTTTTAAAATGTCTTTAAGACTTTATTATCAATCATAGCGTAGTTTATATCATAAAGTTTAACCCTTGTATAACAACATCATCATCATAGCTCATTAACAATTGCATATTTATAAATTCTTTCTTACAATTCATATAGGTGACGTTAGCACATTAACATCTTCATATCATGAATAGGCATATTAGTAAATTATTTACCATAATTATAACATTTATATCTTAAGATAATACCTCATAATCATATTTAAGATATTTCGATTCAACATAATAGAACCCTATCAATCCTAATACAAGGAAAAGTCCAATACAATATCATGACTTATTCACAATTACCCACAATTTGAATTAAAGGATAGGGATCATAAGACTAACCAAGTCTCCATAATAGTTCATCATAAAGATCTTACCATAAACCATCAAATCAACCCAATTTCTGTACACATCATCATAAATCAATAATCAACATGATAAGAAGGCAAAAAGAATCACAACATCATAATTCAATACTAGATCATAGCTTCACCATATACTTTATGCAATTCACCACATACTTTTCATACCGATATCAACATCTCGAACAAGACTATTATGAATACTACAAATCACTATAATTCATTCATGATTAGTGTAACAACATAATCTAATAGTAATTCATCCAATAAAAAAGTCAATTAAATCAATACAACCTAATTAATATAAAGATCCAACACCTTAATTTTTGATGAAGAATTGATGGTGAAATTGTCCCTTTACGGCCCCCGAAACCCTCCCCTATCTTGATCTTCAATGGTCTCTTCCAATAGAGACATAAAGAAGAGATAAGGAGGAGAGTTTTGGTTTTGTAGTTGTGATTAGTCTAATGGGGTTGGGTTCTTTATATGGGGGTTTTATTAAGTTAGTTTGACCTACCTTAATACCTAAATAACAAACAAACCCCTTAATTAATTTTTTAGGACTTAGTTAAAAACATGCAGCAAAAACAGGTCTCTCATCCACGAGACCCCATCGACGCCTCATGCCTCAATCGACGGACCAGTCCGCCTTCTGTGCTGCTCATCCATCGTTGAGGTTAGAAACTGTGCAAAAGAGACCCTTCAATGAAAATTATAAGTGTTGGTCGACTTATGGCATCGACGCCCCGTTATAAACACACGTCCCGTCCATGCCCTTTCGTGGGTGCACACAACCAGGCATGTTGTGACTCAACGCAAAGAGTCCTCCTCAAGAGCCCTTGTTGGGGTCCTCCGGGAGTCATACCCCAACATTAAGAGTTTAATAAATCATAAACCTATGTTCTAACCGCTTCCACCAATTTTCCATCTATTCCGACTCTCCACAAACTAGTCAAATAGCTAAGGCAAGATATACCTCCCCTCCTTAACTAGTTTTCGGACATTATGGATGTTCTTGGACGTTTTTGTTTCTAGATTTCCTGAATGACATATATTCATTAAAATGTACCTTGAAACAGTGTCTATATCTTACTACACTTATGTTAGGCTCTAGAACACGTCTTGTATTTTCGAAGTATTACACAAACACCCCAGTCCCAGGCAACTTTCCCACAACTTTTTGGCTGTGTCTCTAACGGGACCAACCAACGGACTATTTTTCAATCGAAGGTCTGTTATTGGTTGTTAGTTGGTTGACCCTGCATCTTCCAAATGTGCATTCCTGCATGTTCAATTGATGAACCAAGTCGACAGGCCATTGGTTAGCCCACTGGCCATCAATTGGTCTAGTTTGTGGACACAACCTACGCTGTTTTGGTTCCAAGTGTTGGGATCTTTTCTAGCCCCCTTGTATGTCCTAGGAGGGGTCATAGCTGGACGTTAAACCTTTTAAAATAGTCGTTTATATCTTAGGAACAGCCTACATCAATTCCAAACAAAGCAAACATGTAACACTAACTCAAACACCTCAAGCCACATGAAAATTTTCTAAGACAGACCTTCCGAACGTCATGGACATTTAACCTCCAAACATTAAACATTGCCTAAGTACACTAATGTTACTCACTTTAATACAAAATTAACAAAAAAAAAAAATCACGAAGCTATAGTTCACGTTACTTTGTTTTAGGGTGCTACAATATCATTAAGAGTAAACATCATCATAATTTAGAAATAAAGACCAACCACATGTTCATAAGTGAAAAAAACATCACATAGTATCATTAACATGTAGGATAAACATATACATCTAATTTACATTTATAAGTATATAAAAATATCAGATCAACCTTCTAAGACTTCCCTCAAGGCTAACTAGTGCAATGTATTTGTAGAATACTATAAACCTACCTTGGCTAAGTCAAACCCCCCTTGTAATCGTAGTTAGAGTCTACTTTATAACTTCATTTTAATTTGGGGAACATCTTGCCTTAACCAACGTGGACCACATGAATTCAACGCATTCAAATGAACATCATACCAACTCTAATCAATATTATCATAATGTATACTTAAATACAACTTCATTACTAAACACAAGTAATCATAAAAGAAGTAAAGGTTTGAGATTACAAGACTTACCTCAATCTCTTTCACAAGACTTCATTATAGTCTTACCATCAATCCTACAATTCAACCCAAAAATGGTTGTTATATTTTCACTCCATAGTAGTAATTTATACAACAATGAAGTCAATTGAGTCACTACATAATAATTGTTCAATAGTTTATAGCCTAGGGTTAGTGACTTAGGTCAAATTCACAATCAATTTCACAACCTAGGTTTTTTAATAAAGAACAAGCATAATTGGATTACAATAAATCATAATATACGCATAACTATATAAAGGAATCATAAACAAAACTAATTAGATGATCAATGTTACATTTCGAAAATCGTAGACGTATCTTAAAGCCTAACATAAGAGTCATAAGGTATAGACACTGTTTTAAATTCCTATTTTAATGAATGTAGGTCATTTAGGTAGTCTAGGAACCAAAAAATGCAAGAACGTCTATGACGCTCAGAAACTAGTTCTAGGAGATTCTAATATGCCTTAGCCTATTGACTATTTTTAGGTGTCAAAAATCCATGAATATTGGTGTAAGGGTAGATAACACGAGTTTAAGTCGATTCATAGTTGAAACGTACGGGTATGACTCCCCAAGTACAAACCAACAGCCCTTTAGGAGGACCCTTTCACGTTGGAGTCAACACTGCCTGGGCATTGTTTAACCACGAGAAGCAATCGATGGTTCAGGTGTGGATTGATGGGGCGTCGTTTCCAACCGTCGACCAACACATAGACAGATTTTCGGAGCCCTTTCCTCACAATTCTCTAACAACAACCATAGATATGTAGCACGGAGGTCGTCTTGTCCGTCGACTAACCAACGATCCGTCGATCATAGTCTCGTCGATGGGGCCTTTAATTCCTGCACGTTTTTAAGTAGGTATTAACTAATTAATTGATGGGTTTGGTTTTTAGTTAGTGATTAAGGTATTACTAATTGACTTAATTAACCCCCCATACAAATACCCCAACCCAATTAGTCTAATTATAACTGTCAAAACAAAACTCTCTTCGTTGTCTCTTCTCTCTCTATATTGGAAAGCACCATGAAGCAAGATAATTGGACGGATTTGGGGCATGTAAGGAACAATTTTCACGATAAATTATCATCAAACGTTTAGGAATGGGATATAATTCACACCTTTGATCCTCTTTCCTTTTCCTGAACTGGGTTCCTTCAAAGTATTTTCAAAAGTTGAGTTTTCATGTTTGTCGTTCTCAATCTAATCTCGAAAAGTATGTTATTAATACGTTGTTTAATGTTTTTTATATTGCATATATTATTGATTTACCCAAAAAAAACAAAAAAAATTGGGGGTAAATTTTTCCCCTAACGTTATAATATTTTATCTTAGTGTTTGTCTATTTTGGTAGAATGACCCTTAAACCTTAACACTAGTTTTGATCTTGGATAAGAATTAGGTTGTACTTGGGTTCAATTGACTTGGTAATTGTGAATTTCTATAAATGATGTTTTTACATTAATTATTTAAATTAGAGTCATTTGTGTCTTTTCATGCAATTTCTTGAAACTGATGTGTTAAGAGGTGTGAATGACCTACACATCTTTTATAAGCTGCGATATAATATTGGCAATTGTGATATGATATTGTCTGCCTTGTTATAATTTTTATTCTTTGACTTATATGAATTTCCCTAATTGGGTGTAGTTGAGGGTTTATTGTAATACTTGATGATCAACATGAAGGATACTTGGTAGTCTTAGATCTCTTTCCTTTAATTCATAGGTAATAATTGTGACTAAGTCTGATGTTGTAGGAGTACGTCATGTATAAGATTGATAGGGTGGTAATGAATTGAATTGAAATTTATTGATTAGTATTGTGCGGTTGATTAAGATTTTAAAGTTAGAACAGGATGGGTGATTATTACCAATGTTCCTTATTATGATTAAAAAAATGGCTAACCTCACTTATGAAAATTCTGATGAAGATTATACTAAAACATTCTTATTGATCTATGGTATGATTATACAAGGTTCGACCTATGACATACAATAATCTATTATGATCCAATAAAGATATTAAAGGACATTTTCAATAAGGGCTTAGCTTAACAATCAAGTGAACTTTACTTGGAGGTTATTTTGGATTTTTTGATTTTTTTTTTTTTTTTGTGAATTGGCGTCCATAAAGGAACACTCCCCTATGGTTCTACATGTTGTTGTTGACTTACCCAAAAGAGGATACTCATCCAATGGATTCCTATGAGAGCAGGCCCTAATTTACAAATGGTATATCGAGTGGGAATAGCTATCTCTTAGTCTTAACTATGTTGCGCCATATGAAGACTATCTAGTGGATCCACCTGTAAAGCTATGTTTATGATTGGTTTTACATGGACCATCGACTCACCTCCCTCGATATAAGGTTTAACAACGAATATTTCAATACTTATATATTGTGGTCGATGTCTATTATGGAACGTTCCCTAAATTCAATGAACAAATGAGGATAACATAACTAAGGTGTCTTTGAGAGGTTTGACTTACCCTAGGAAGGGGTATGGACTTTACATATGCCTTGAACAGATTTTCCTTGATGAATCTTTAGAAGGTTTAATATTAGTTATATAATATAATGAAATGCAAAAGATGATAGTATGATGAATTTACATGTAAATGAAAATAAATGGATGATTGATATCTTATTACAGTAATTGGTCATTTTGTTTAAAGTATGACGTGTATGTCCTTAATAGGTTTATGATATGTGAAGTTTAATATTTGTCATGATTCTTGTTGGGTCGCTTAATTGAGTAAATTTATTGAGCTTTATTGGGTTATTGCACTTATTATGATATGCTGAAGTCCTTCCGGACTTGTGATTTATTACTTTATGGTAGAGTCATATTAAGGTTCTGGGGTTAAAGTATTTTGACAAGTATGATATTTGCTTTGCTTGACGAATAAGTCCTTCTAAGTGTATGTTTTTTCTTTTATGATGCATAAAGCTTTCAAAGTATAGAATAACATGTTTTGATAAAATCCCTTTTAGCATGATTTGATCTTACATGTGCATATGGTCTCATACTTAGTACAAATGGCGTACTAAGCCCATTTTCTCCCTTTTCCCCAACATTTTAGGTTCCGAACGTTGAAGTGTTTTGGAAGGCGAATAGAATAAGGTTTGGAGCTCTTATCATCCAAGTAGGGTAGGTCCTCAACTTTCAAGGGGATGCCAATATATACATTATAAAGTTGATATGAGTTTAAGACTCTTTTTATTCTTTCTTTTCAATTTAGTACTATACATTTTTATGACCTATATATGGTATTATTTGATTGATGTATGGGATAGGTCAAAAATATTATATACTCTTAGTAGATGGTTATCAGATGAGACACTATTATGACTATGATATTTTCTATATATCTATATATATATATATATATATAATATATATAATAATATATTATATTTTATGTGTTTATAAAAGTAGATGACTAAGTAATCTTCCCAACGAAGAGTATATGTATACTCAATATGTGTATTTGTTATGAATGTGTAGAGGTCTATGTAAATCTCAAAGTAGACTGAATGAAGAAGTTTTAAATTTTCTGCTAAATTTGACCTATGAATGTAATGATATTAGCTATGAGGCTATTATTAGTCCTAACATAGGACGACGATGCCGGTTACGTCTAGGGGGTAAACATGGATTTCATAATTCATTTCGTAAATAGAATAAAATCCACATGAAACTCTTCTTTGTGAAATCAATTTGTAGAAAACCTTTGGAGAAAGGAATCGTAAAGGTTAATGCAATCCCACACCTTACTAATTTATGATATTTTATGGAGAAAATTGGATCCTTTGCAGCCCTAAACCCCCTCCTTTGCTTGGTCTTCAAAGGAGTTCGTTTATGAAAGAGAAAGAAGAGAGCAAGCAGAGGCATAGGGTTTTGGGAATATGGCAGTTAGTCTAGTTTAAAATTATGAGGCGAATTCTTTTATATAGGGGCATAATTAACTCATTTGAACATCCTTACCCTCACTAAATTAACTACTAAATTTTAAATAAATAAATGATTAATTAAAACAGCAGCCAAACACTTGACCTGACCTATGATACCCCGACTGACGGGTCGTAGTTTGTTTTTTTTTTTTTTTTTTTTACTTTGACCTGCTGCTGATATTACTTGGGCTTTGCCGTTGTGGGGGGGGGGGGGTTTTTTTTCTATTTCTTCTTCAAATAAAACTGTGTATATGTTTTGTCTATACCCCACCATATATGGGGTTGTTATTCAGTTTTTTTTTTCTTTGTAAATTGATTGTATACTCGACATATATACCCCAATAAACCTCCACGAATTCAGATGTTTTGACTTACTCTGATTCTTGGTCATTTTCATTTTCATCTATTTCATTTATTTCCTTTAATTCAAGATCTCGTTTAATTCAAGATCTTCGTTAAGTTTTTGTTCCCTTTTAGTTAGTTCATTTTTTAATTCATTTTCTTTTTCTAGTCTTTTTCTATTGTTTTGGCTTTTTGTTTATTTTCATATAACAATTTTATCTATCCAATTCTTTTTCTGTTCATATATCTTGTAGTTTTTATTTCTCTATTGTTGTACTTCTGTCTTGAGCTTCTATTTTTATTTTTTCTATTTCTTTTATTTATCTACCATTTCTTCATTTTCTTTGTTATCTCACCATCCGTTAAACTACTTCTATTTGCTGTTTCTTTTTTCAACATTAAATATAAATTATTTTCCTATTTTCTTGTATCTATCTTCCTAAATTGAAATATGTATTTTTTTATCATTCCATCTTGATTTTCATAATATTTTTTCGTCTACCTGGCGATTCTTCTTTATCATTATATTTATGTATTATGTTATGTTGTAATTCATATTCAATATAACTATTTCTAGTTTTAACATAGGATCTAGTTTGGTCTTTGTGTTAGTATTGATTGATTACATACTTCTGCTAATATGTTTTCTTCTAATCTCTTTTTCTATCTTGGTTCTTTGATTTTATTTCTTTCCTTTTGTCCCATTATATCCTTTTGTATAAAAAATTTTAAAAGTTTACCTTATTTTTCTGAGTTTCTGATAGTTTTTTTTAACGCTGTACTTTCTACCTATAATCGTCTCCAGCCAATGTCATCATATTTAATCTCCAATATCTAAGCATCATATAGATCAGACTGTCATAATAAAGTTTCATCTTGTATACTTTGTGTGTTAATTCAGTCCAGCCTTGAGTTGTTATCTCTATTATTTCATATTTTACTAGTTTTTATAGATTCTCTTTTTATATCAGTATTAAGAGTTTTAATACTAAAATAGTAATATCTTATCTTCAATCATATCATCAATTAGATAGGTAGTCATCTTATTCTTTTGCTAAAAGTTTTATTTCCTTCCAACTCTAATAATTATACTTACTTATTCTTTAATAATAATGATTTAATAATCATCTCGTCTAGTCCTTACAAGCTTTCTTTTTAATTGGTTACCCTAACAAGCGTCGCCTCAACTTTGTTTACTCCCCTTATGCCTTCTTTGCCTACCCGGTTCAACCGTTAGATGTGCAATAGGCTGGGCTTTCTTTCATTCTTTCAAATAATATTTCTGTAGCAAACCTTCTAAGATGCTTATTATAACATTATTAAAACATTATAAATAACTATAATTAACAAGAGATTTTCAGGAATAATTATTTAGCTACTCATAAATATAAATGGTATACCTGTTCTTGTAATCCTCTTCATAGTGATTTGTTTTTTCTTCCATACTTAGTTCATCTAACTAAGCTCTGATACCAATGGAGGGGTGGAGCGGCAGAAGAGAGACATTAGTAATAGAGAATATGATAGAGGGTGTGTTTATTTATGAAGCAAATGCCTCTTTTATAGACCATAAATATACACCGTCAATACTATTATTTACTTTATGATAAATTGGCCGACATACTTTTTACATGAGTGGCCGACATACTAGCCCACTACCGACACACTATTTACTTACGACTTTGTACATTTGGCTTTTTTCAATCCGACGCAAAACGACAAAAAGGAAAAAGACTCTTACTTTCATTTATGGCTGATATTCAGCCGACACAAAACACGAAAATAAGATTTTTACTAGAATAATTTACATTTTTTTTTTTTTTTTTTTTTTTACTCGATTGAACTCTGGTATGTACGTTCTCTCTCCTTGACATTTGAACATATATGTCGGGTATTTGTGTCGCATATTTGTCAATATCTGGTCATAATCCTTCCGAAATAAACCCTTTCCTAATGCTCTTGTTGTTGGTTTTTGCTCTGCTTGAGTAACTAAGTACCATTGGCGTATCTCTTCCATATCTTGTTCTCTTGATTGTCTCTAGATTTGGTATATCATAACTTGCTCTCGTACATAATAGCTCCTACGGATTTCCGTTTTAAAATTGTTAATTAGTTCATTTAGGATAGTTGCTATTCCTATAACTCTTTTGTTGGCGTGAATTCTGGTATCTCATGTTTTGATTCTTGGTTGTATTCCGATATTTCTTGAATTATCATATCTCTGGTCAAACAATTTTATAACTTGTATAAAACTGGTTTTATTTCATCAAATAATATCTAATATCTCTGCTGGTGCCCCAAAAAAAAAAAGAAAAAAAATAAACTTTATATAAAACACTGTTCCTTTAGTATTCTTTTAATAGTTCATGAGGCTTTGAGCTCTTTTGGTGATATTTCATCTCCCCTGTTTGGGTATCAACTGTATTCAGTAATCCATAACTCTACATTTCTGACTATGAGATTTGCATTGGTTGCCTGGTTTTGTCTATTAACTTATTATATCCTTGTAACTTTTGGGTTATAAAATCAGTATTCGGATTTTTGGTATTGTGAGATCTAGTTGGTGAGTTTAATAATTTTTGGATTTTATAAAGGTTGTTCAATATATAGTGGCGGGTTATGTGGTTGTAGGTTTTTTACTTGGTTTAGATTTCTGAGTAAGTATGTGGGGAGTTGTTGTGGTATAAAACTGGGTTTTTTCTGTTCTTTGGGATAAATGGTTTATCGAAGATTTTTTCATATTTAAATTTTTTATAGTCTTATTCCACTAGCTTCTTTTTTTGTAGATGTGGCTTTGCTGCAGCTACATTCAAACAACATTCTCACATGGGTTTTTTATGGATTTTCCCCATCGTCTCCTGTCTAGTTCTGGCTTTTTACCGTCTGCCGATGTAAACACACCAAACGAACTCAAAATAGTTGTCTTTATTCACTCATACAACTCGAGCTTAAAGAGAGAAGGATGCAACAACATTAGACCTATAATACATCTTCAGAACGACCATAAGAAAACTAAGACGACTGTAACATTTTTGATAGAAAATCAAACAAAACAGAAATGACAAGAAATGACTTTTGGAATGCATTCTGGCTATTCATACATATATGCTTGGGATCATATTTGAATGAGAAAATGAAATACGAGTTCAATCACATGAAGAATTTCTATCCTCGATGAACAATCATGGCAATATCACCCATTCAGAACATATAAAGACTAAATTTAAGAAGAAAACTATGGACAAGGATCGAGGTTGCATACCTTTTTTGAAGCAAATCAACTAAGATAGATTAGAAGGACACGTCTTTACCACCTCCGGCGAGCTCCGAGAAGCAGGGAAGATAAAGAAAACCCAAAATGCTAGACTTTAAGTCCCTGTTGCATCTATTTTGCCTATTCTGTATGTATTTCTATGTTGTATATATATGGTCTCTAATCCTTTCTTTATTTGTTCTTATAACCTTTAAAAATCATTCTCTCTGTATATTAGTTGACCTTCTATCCTTTTCTATATTTTTCCCAACTCAATATCAACTATATCCAACCTTTAGAATGAAAAGGGTGAGGTCATTAAATAGAGAAATCTAAGGGTTTATATAAGGGAGAAACGAATTGAATTTCCAATTTGGAATTCAAATTCAAAATTAAAATTCCTTGAACGGATAAGATTGTTAGCTTAAATTGTACGAGTTCACATTGGAAAAGGGAGACGAGTTGTTCGGTTTCGGATTAAGGACACTCGAGGAAGGAGATTGCTCCACCTAGCGTTACTCTTGTACGGAGGGGATGAGGGTTAGAGGGAGAATGCAACATTAGACTGGGATTCAGGTCGCGATTGTTTTGGGTTTGTTTCTATGTTTGTCCCGTCGAAGAAGAAGAAGAACGTACAGGGGTATGTGGTTGTTTTTTGGTATTACTGGGAAATTTGATGTCTTGTTGGGCCTTTTAGGGTTAAAATTTGTGTATTTCTATATGGTTTGAAATTGAAAGGACATGGGAGTGGGCTGCTGCAAATGTGAGTAAATGGGCCCAAAAAACTTGGTCCTTATGAGTTGAAGGCGAGGGCCAAAGATGGGTTTAATTTAAAAAAAGTCAAATATAATTATATCAAAAAATTCGTCTAGACCGTAAATAAGATATTTACCTAATTTATTAATGATTTTTGCTTAATGTCAATGAAATAACTAATTAGCTAAAATCATAAAATTAACTCAAAAATATATACTATTATAATTACACAAAATATTTTAATTAAACAAAAATTTTTTGAGACAGTTTCAAATATTCTATAAAATAAAACTAATTGTATAAAACATATTGATGAAAAAATTAATAAAACCGACAAAATTTACTTCAAATACTTAAAAAATATTTCAAACTTTATAAAAACTATTGATTTTAAATCGTTTCAAATCAAAGTATCTCGAATTAATTAATTTATATTATGGAGGGCAAAAATTGAGCGTCAACAAAGTAGGCTAAGGAACACTATCACCGCTTTAAATAAAAAAACCTTATTGACTAAGTCCTAAAACTAGACTCCTAAGCCTCCTACAACTCCCACTATCTACCGTTTATCTCTCAACACTCGTTGACATCCAATTTTGACCGATATTTAACCATTTTTAGGATTAATATGTGATTAAATACGTATTTTAAAATCTATTTAAAGTTTAGAATTTTAATCGATTTTGCTTGAAAATTATATATTCTAGTGTGGTCATTTAATAAAATTATTGTAAATATTATTAAAATATTTTAAAATCATTAATTAATTAAAATTTAAGTGATTTTAAATTATAATTTTTTATTTTTTTTTAATATGTAGTATTTTATTAAGTAGTGATTCCTAAATTTCCTCAAAATCATTCAAATCTTAACCCATTATATTCTAAATTCTTTCAATTCAAGCCACTCCAATTTAAGTTTTATAACAATCATAGCCACACACTCATTTCAATTCTAGCCAATCTCATCACAATTTTAGCCATTCCGTATCTTCTCCAATCTAATTTCAAGACTTCATCTTTTAATCTCACCCATCCATCTTTAAGATAAATCCTAGATCAAATCCTAGCCGCTTAACTACATTAATCCCGAGAGCCCTAGTCCCTTTCTTTTCCTTATTTCCGGTCAGTAGTGTTACCAAATTAATGGCGTAGAGTCTCAATATTTTAGTTGGTTTTAAGACAGATCTCAACAAATCCATCCGGGTTAGTTTCTATTTTAAACTATAAATTTTCCTAATGTTATGAATTTTATCGGTGAGGGAAAATAAATTTTGAGTTGCTTGATCTTATTGACTGTTCTTGTTGATTTTTCAAAAATTCTCGAGGCATGTGTATATTATATGCTAGTTGGTTGTTCCTAATTTTTTTCTTATTTGTTTATATTTTGAAGCATGATAATAATTTTATTTTAGTTCTTCTTTATTTAAGGGAATATATTATTATTTTCCTAACTTTTATTCTTACAAGTTTATTTTTTCGTAATGAAATATTCTTAGAATTTTCTGACTGGTCTTCTTTTAAAATAAGGAAAATGGTGCAATAATTGATTCCTTAATTTATTTATATCCATTTATTAAGTTCACCCCTCTTTGCTATATAGATAGACCCTTCTGTCGTTTATTGATACACTAACTCTTGATACAATTTCTCTCATTCTCTCATTGCTCATAACAAATTCATTTTCTCAACTCATCACTCATTCTTATAATACAAGTTGATAATCTTTTCTGCATATTTGGTTAGTCCTCTTTATTTATTTTAATTTGATTTTTTGCATAATTATAATATTTGGGTTGAGAAACAAAACAACAAGGAAGCATTAAAGTTAGTTTCAATTATCCTTTTACTTTGATAATAATAACTATGGTAATCTTTACTCTTTTTGTGTGTTTTTACATTATAATGAGAGTATTTGTTTACATGATCATTCTATATTACAATTAATTTAACGCAGCGTATATGTGTTACATAATCGCTCTCTTTTTCCAGGTTTTGAAACTTAGAGTTCCAGATGTTGAAGATTTGCCTAGAAGAAATTGTGGACGAACCCTCGTTCATTATTTGTTTATATCTATAATGTTTATTCTCTCTTTATTTTTACTTGTTATGGTTTGTACAACCTTGACTATCTATATATAAAATAAAATATTTTGGGGGGGATCACTTAATGGAAGGGATTTACATGCTATTGTTACCATAATTTTCAAACTTATAAAAATCTTCCTAGTGGGGTTATGTTATTTTAATCTTTTTAGCCAACAATTCTTGTTATATGTGTTGTAATCTAAACTATATTTTAAACATGCTTAACGCTTTGTTTGTTTCCTGATTTTAAAGTCTAAATTCCAATATTTTTATATATGTTTAAATCAAATCTTAATAATTTAGGAGGGGTCAATCGGTTAGATGTTAAAATATGTTCTAAATTTTTCATCCATTTTCTTATCAATATCAACTCATGCCTAAGGATTTAATTTTTTGTTTTGTCATAATAGTCGTTTGGACTTACAAATCATGTCTATATGTGTTTGTTTCCTTCTGAGCAACACGAAATTCCAATCAAATGTTTATAGGTTTTGTACATAAATTTTTTGCGCATATCCATTAAATTTTAGAAAAAAAATATCGTGCTTATTTTTTCCCCTTTAAAATAAGCTAATATTATTCATTAGTAATCTTATTTGTCCTCTTAAAAATTTCCACACTTATGATTCGAGTATGTTGTTTTTTAAAAATAATAATGATAATAAAAAGAAATTTTTTGATGCATTTAACAAATTTCTTGACTTTTAATACATTTCACAGTAAAATTTTGCATTTATTTTGTTGTACGACACTAATGATCTCTAGTTCTATTTTTTACAAAGATTTAATACATCTTTCTTCCTTCGTTATTGTTCAATCCTCATTTAAAACTATGGATTGATTATGATATTTGTTTTAAAATATATATATAAAAATTATAAGTACTAATCCTAAACTATCATTAGTCAGAAAGTTAAAGGAACTACGAGGTCTATTTCAAATGTTTTAAATTAAGCCGACGCGTTCCCGGGAGTTTCACCTACCCATGATTTTGAAAAAGGGATTACGAGTATTCATATGTAAATATTTACGTGCCTAAATGCAAACTAAATCCCTTTTAAATTATCTTAAAAATATAAACTTTTAGTAATTTTTTAAGACCGACCTTAAAACAAAATTGTTTCTATGGTGGAGGAGCACGATTAACACTATCCTGGCATCATTCCTATAAAGAAACAAACATTTTTTTAATAAAATTCTGTCAAAATTTTGCTCAATTTTTTTAAAATTTTAGTTTCCGCACATCTTATTCTAATTTGGTGCGGCATAATAAATTAAATTGAATTATTTTTATATCTATTTGTGCATATTATGCCCTTTTTCTTTATCTCTTTATTAAGTGATTAATATTTTGTCAATATTTTTAATCAGATAGATCGTATGATCAAGTAATAGATAATAGAAGTAATCTTAATTTTTTAGTAATTTAGTTTGGGTAGCTTTAAATTAAAAAAAAATTAAGAAATTTATTGGTTTTACAATTTTTATCACCTATTTAGCATGCTCAAATAATAAATTAATATAATAATATGAGCTATTTGTTCGACTTGTTATCTCAGATGTCTCAGTATTCTAAATTAAATCAAAATGATCTTACTTATTTTTAATATATTTTAATCACCTAGTCCTTGTCCTGTTTATTTAACGAAAAATAGACAAAAAGTTACTTATTTAATATTATTGATACCTACTAGCATATTAATAATATATGAAATGACATTGATTTGAACTCTTGTAACTCCCACATAGAGTGCTGATAACTGCGAGAGCCCACATTTTTTGGAACTGCGGTGATTCCTAATCATTCCCCCGAGGTATTTGAACTCTTACTTCTCAATCTCTGACTCCTTGAATTTAGCAACTTTGTTAGTGATATAGTGTGCAAGTACACACCTTAATTCGTTAGGTGGCGACTCCAATCTCAAAAGGGTTGTTAGGTCGTGCACAAAACCCATTTTTACGAAAATGGGTCGCGACATAATGGTGACTCCACTAGGGATATTAGGTTGTGACCATTACGTGTTTCATCTTTATTTATATGGAGTTTACCTTATTTTTTTTATGTCATTATTTGTTAGGTGTTTATCATGTTTAGTTATCATTTTGTTGCCGTATTTACTGTCTTCTTTCCATGTCTCACCCCTTCCCTCTTCCTTAATTATTTATTACCATGTTTCACCTTTTCCCCTTTCCCTTATTTGTTTACTTACATGTTTAACCTCATACCCTTTTTCCTTATTTGCGTGATTTTTCGTAATATCCTTATATGTATACTTTCCTTTATTTGTTTATGCTTTTTTATTTATTGTTTTAAAAACTGCCTATATGTTACCGCTTTCCAATTTAAATGCTGAGTGATTATTGCTTTGATAACTGACATTTCGCTCTTACTTCCCCCCAATTGGGACCCTCTTTCTTTTTTTATTTTGTTCTCGTGATGTTGTGACTTTGCACCTATCGCAACTACTCTGTTTCTTTTTAAACACCTATTAGAAAGTCGTCATATGCGTGGACGTAATGAATTGTTTTACTACCATAAAATAACGAGTCTCTCACATAGAATCTCTTTCAAGTACTTATCTAGCCAACTCTTGGAAGTCCTAGTTAGGTCATACATGTTGTATAAGCCCTATGTGGACAAGGGTCAATCCACATAACTAATAGACACCCTATCGTCTAAAGGGCCCAACACCCTCTAGACAAATTGCATACTTATGTGTAAATTTGAACATCATATTTAAATCAAGTAAATATGTCAAAATGGAGTTAAAAGCTTTCTTTGACTCTAAACTTCAAACTGGCAAAGTATCACTTGAATCAATTATGTGACCTTATTCTAATAACTGTTATAATTTTCCCACATTGAGGGTATTGTGTCATTTATTTGAAATTATAATTTTGGCTAACTATGTAATCACTCTCTTTTGTGTTTGATTTACTTCTTTGACTAAAGGTTTTCTAGTATTTGGATTTTGGGCTTGACTAAGAACCTGCAATATGACAAAAATGTTCACCCCTCTTCTTGTCCAACACAAAGTACCTTTTGTACTATCTCTCCTCATCCTATTCCTTCTCATACCCTTTCTCAACAAAGGTCTCCAACACCGCTCAAATTTGATGATTTACAATATGAGGGAATAGATGACAAAATAGAGAAGGCTAAGCTAGATACACTACAGCGGAAAATGCATGACTTGGAAAAAGGGTGAACGGAGGACTAAACTCAAAACCTACTCATGAAATGAGGTATAAAAATTTATGACTACACCCAGGAGTTGAATTTCCATCCAGATTTAAAATTACAAAATTCAACATGTTCGAAGGACGTGCGGATCCAATCGAACATCTCAAAGATTTTTGCAGCAGGCTAGTGGGCCTTGAAAATAATGAACCTCACCTAATGAAGTCATTTAGTCAAAGCTTATCAGGAATAACTTTCACTTGGTACGTAAAACAAGACTTTGACAAATGTCTCGCATTGGAAGACATGGCCCGAGACTTTGTGAAACAATACAAGTTTAATAAGAGGGTTCACCCTACAATATTCAATTTTCTCAAAATGAAGAAATTAAGTCATTAATCTTTTGTGGAATATGTCATACGTGTTTGGTTCTGAAGCCTGATTTATATATATAATTATTTACGCAGTTTAACCTCCGCGGTGAAGTTTCCAGGTTTGACACCACTGCAAGGTTTATTAACATGGCCCCTGTTGCTTAAGGATCATTATAGGGTATGAAGTCTGTTGATATGGGTCTTTAGGAGCGTTGGTGTTATGGGCAAACCAACAAAGTAAGCCTTCACAAAGACTCCTATACAGCCAAAGAAAGTGCTGGTGGAAATGGTTCATACAGATGTTTGGGGAACCATCTCTTCCAGTATCAATCACTTTGAGGATCCAAATTTCTATGTTACCATGCATTGATATTTCACAGGAAGGTATGGGTTTACTTCTTGAAGCATAAGTCAGATGGGGGTTTGCACTTTCAAGAATTAGAAAGCTGAAGTTGAGAATCAGACCGGTTTTTAAAGTCAAACGCCCTAGTATTAATATGGAGGAGAGTATGACAATCAGAGTACAAAGGCCGTGTTCCTACAACAGCTGAGGGAACATATTGATGAGAACAGTTCCTGGTAAGTATGCCGAATTCATTGTTGAGGAGGAATAAACATAACCTTGCTGAGCGTTCAACGGAAGTATTAGGATACCTGGGGGCGGCTGCGAAAACACTTTTGGGAAGATGCCATGGAGCTCACAGTTGCCATACTTGATCAACAGGGGTACCATCACTTCTTTTTGGTTCAAGATTCCTGAGGAGGTTTAGACAAGAAAAGAACTCAAGTACTCAAATATTAGGCTTTATTATATATTTTTCAGTTATTCGCTGTAACAAAAAATTCTCTGATTTATAAATATTTATGCCCCACC
Organism: Solanum habrochaites; assembly: GCA_027704765.1. Lineage (NCBI taxonomy): Eukaryota > Viridiplantae > Streptophyta > Magnoliopsida > Solanales > Solanaceae > Solanum > Solanum habrochaites. The sequence continues at coordinate 36,479,489 of JAKWJA010002491.1, read as the reverse complement.
GCCATGGAAGTTTACTCACGGGGTGTTACCATGAAATAATTGTCTCTTTCTCTCTCTAGATCTATCATCTATTTCTCTCTAATGTTTTTGGGTTCTTTATTCATCAAGTGTGTGTGTGAATTCGATCCTAACTACTGGTATCACAGCTAAGGAGATTCAACAAGATCACTAAAGATGGATAGTTAGAAGCTTGAAATAGAGAAGTTTGATGGATCCAATTTCAATTTCTGGAAGATGCAGATCAAAGATTATTTGTACTTGAAATATCATCATGAACCGTTGACCAGGGTAAAAGAGGAATCCATGACGGAGGAGAAGTGGAAACTCAAAGAATGTCAGGCTCTAGGGTTGATCTGGTTGACTTTGTCAAGAAGCGTGGCGTTCAACATCATTAAGGAGAAGACTACGCCCGGTCTATTTAAGGCACTGTCAAACATGTATGAAAAACCATAAGCGATGAACTAGGTATATTTGATGCATAGATTGTTCAATTTACAGATGTATGACAATGGATCCATTTCTAATCATATAAACAAATTCAATATGATTGTAACTGAACTCAATTATGTGGATATTAATTTCAAAGATGAAATTAAGGCATTCATTTTGATGTCATCTCTGCCCTAGTCTTGGGATATTGTTGTTGCTGCGATTAGCAGTTCGCGTGGATCTGAGAAATTGAAGTTTGATGTAATCCGTGATGTTGTTCTTAATGAAAGTATTCATAAACGAGAAGTGAGAGATTCGTTGGGCAGTTCTCTAAGTGTTGACCGAAGGGGAAGAAGTAAGACGAAAGGCCAAAATCAACATGGTCAATCACAATCAAAGAATCAAGAAAAATCCCTGAACAGATCAAATGTGACTTGTGGGAACTATGGATAATGATTATGTAAATTCAGTAGAGGACATTAGGGATGCTCTAATCCTTAGTGTGAACAACTTGGTTGAATCATGGATTTTTTATTGTGGTGCATCTTTCTATTCGTCTCCAAGCAAGGAGTTGTTCCAAAATTTAAAATCTGGAAATTTTGGAAAGGTATATCTTGCTGACATAAAGCCTTAGCATATTGAATGAAAGTGGGGATTTTTGCATAAATCCCCTTGGGAAAAAAGTGACTTAGAGGATTTCAGATAATTCCTGGATCAAGAAAAATCTAATCTCTGGTTTATCAGTTGGAGATCACGGATGTGCAGTCAGAGTTTTGAGAAAGTTCTGGAAGATCCCGTGATGTGCTATGGTATTATCTCGTGGCCAAAAAACCCCAAATCTTGAACCTTGTACAACCACTGCAGGTGTCTTAACATGGACTCTATTATTGAAGGTGCGTCCGGTTCAATTCTTGGAAATACACTTGACACGGAGTGCTAAAGGAATGAAGCTGCTGGTTGCAAAGGATCTTAGAGGGTCTGACGTCCTACTTGTTTGATATATGGTTTTTGCGAGATTGAGTTTGGGAAAACAAAAAGAGTATCTCTCCATGACTCCCTAGTGATCGCGCAATATGTGCGGTTGTAAAATGGTCCATGACGTAATTTTGCGACCATCTCCATTTCATCACTTGGAGGATCCTATTGCTAGTTACCACCCTTCATTTATGATTCAAGACATGAAGGTATGGTTTCCATTTTAAAGAATAAGTCAGATGTTTTTTTTGCATTCTATCAAGAAGTGGAAAACTAAGTTGTAGAATCACACCGGTTTGAAAGTCAATGCCTAAGGTCTTAAATGGGGGAGGAGCTTAATGACAATAAGTTCCATGCATTCTGTGAATCTTCGGGAATAGATATTGAGAAGAGTTCTGGTAAGGCAAGGCAGAATGGAATTGCTGAGAGGGAACAGAACAATTTCATTACGTTGCAAGGAGTATGGAGGATCACTGTGCGCCCCAAACCCTTTGGGCGGAGTCTTTGGCATAACTTGCATACTTGATCAACAGTGTAACCCACACTTTGCTTTAGGGTTCAAGATCCAGCAGAGGTGTGGAAGAGGGGAAAGACCTCAAGTACTCAAATTTTAGGCTTTTCTATTTTTCTTTCATCATTTATTAGATGAACCAAAAATAATCTGTTGTATTATATATGTCCCCCCCGCCGTGGGAAGTTTATCACGGGGTGTTACCACGAAATATGGTTCTTTCCCCTCTATATAATCTTCTTCTCTCACATCTTTTTGGTGCTCTCTAAAGTTCTACTTTTCTTATTCATCAAGGTTGTGGTTTGGATTCGATCCTACCAACTGGTATCCAGGGCTAAGGAGATTCAACGGATAACGGAAGATGGATACTCCAAACTTTAAATCGAGAAGTTTGGATGATCTATTTCAGTTTCTGGACAATGCAGATCGAAGATTATATTACCCGAAATATCTTCGTGAACCGTTGAGGCGGGGTAAGCCCGTAATCCATGACGGAGGAAATGTAAACTCGGATCGCCGAAACTCTATGGTTGAAAAATCTGGTTACTTTGCCAAGTCAACGTGGCATTCCAACATCTTGAAGAGGAAGACTACTTCCGGGTCTGTTTAACCGCACTGGAAACATGTAATGAAAAACCATCGGCGATGAAAGGTATATTATTTGATGGTATATTGTTCAATTTTACAAATGTCGTAGCATTGATCCTTTTCTGATCATATTATGAGTTCAATATGTTTGTTGAATCAACTCTATTCGTGGATATTAAGTTCGAAGATGAATTAAGGTGCGTTGATTTTGATGTAATCTCTACCCGAGTCTTGGGATACTTGTTGTAGCTTCGATAGCAGTTCACGTGGATTTTAAGAAACAAAGTGTGATGAAAGCGTGATGTTGGTTCTTAACGAAAGTATTCACAAACGAGAAGTGGGAGATTCACCGAGCAGTGCTCTCAATGTTAATCGAAGATGGAGAAGTAAGACGAAAAGCCAAAATCAACATGGTAGATCAAAATAAAAAAATCGAGGAAAATCCCTGAACATATCAAACGTGACTTGTTGGAACTGTGAAGAAAAAAGGCACTTTCGGACGAACTGTACAAAGCCAAAGAAGAAATAGTATCAGAAATTTTGAAATGACAATGATTTTGTAAATTCACCACAGAACATTGGGGATGCTCTAATCCTTAGTGCAAACATCCTAGTTTAATCATGGATTTTTGATTCTGGTACATCTTTCCATTCGCCTCCAAGCAAGGAGTTGTTCCAAAATTTTAAATCTGGAAATTTTGGAAAGGTATATGTTGCTGACAATAAAGCCCTACATATTAAAAGAATATGCAGCAGTATTTGGGAAAGGTTCATAGAAGATCGTTAAAGGAGCTATTGCAGTAGCTCGTGGAACCAAATTTGGAACCTTGTAGACCACTACAAGGTGTATTAAGATGGCCGCTATTGCTGAAGGTGCTTCCGGTTCATTTCTGTGGCACAATAGACTTGTACACATGAGTGGATAAGGAAAAATGAAGATGGTTGGTTGTCAAAGATCATTAGATGGTTTTGGAGTCTTTGATTGGGTCTTTGGATAGCTTGTTATGGGGAAAACAGAAAAAGAGTAAGCTCACAAAGACTCTAGGCCATAGAAAGTGCTGTTGAAATGATCCATAACAATGTTTGGGGACCACTCCTATCATCTCTTGAAGGATCTTGATTCGGTGTTAACTTCATTGATAATTTCAGCAGGAAGTAATGGGTTTACATCATGAAGAATAATTCAAATGTGTTTTTTCACTTTCAATAGGTGGAAAGCTGAAGTTGAAATAAACCGGTTTTTGAATGTCAATGCCTAAGGTATGACAATGGAGGATAGTATGACAAATCGTGTTAAGGCATTTATGCAGTCGAGGAATCAGAATTGATGAGAAGTTCCTGGTAAGGCAAGGCAAATGGCGTTGCTGAAGGATTAACCGAACATTGAATGAGCGTGCAGGAGTATGAGGAGCCACTGTGGGCTGCCCAAACACTCTTGGAGGATGCTGTGAGCACTGCTGGATACTTGATCGTAGGGGACTCATTTCTTTATGGTTCAAGATTCATCGAGTTGTGGCAGGAAAAGACTCAAATATAAAATTTTTAGGCTGTACTATTTTTTCTCCAATTTATTCTCATACAAAAATACTCTGATTTATTAATATTATACCCACCGCCAGTGGAATGTTTTACTCACGGGGTGTTACCAGGAAATATTGATCTATTTCGCTCTCTAGATCTCTCATCTCTTTCTCTCTAAAGTTCTTGTGTTTTTTATTCATCAAGTGTGTATGTGTAGATTCGATCCTAACAATACGGTGTAGAATGGAAGCCACCAAGAAAAGTCACTTACAGCATGAAGAGGAGTTGGTTCAAACTCTCTCAGGTTACTTGAGGGTATATACTACAAAACCATGTTCTTTGCTAGTATTCAAAGTTAGAATATGGCATTAAGTCTTGAAGAATTGCTGATACACAGATTCCTCTTCAAATACTAAAAGATTCATTAGATGAAAAGAACGAAGACGCATCAACATTTATACCTTTGAAACAAAGAAATCATAATATTGAGCAAGCTCATTCTATTTTTTAGCCTTCCAACATGTCGATATGTCAACATAAAGTAAGGAAATCTCGAATCTTTACTCCATTAAAGGAAACTTTGACCAACATTTTCCAGAGATTATGGGCTCAAGGACTTTTAAGGCAAAGAAGTCGATGTATTCCCAATAATTATTGTTCAAACTATGATTTATCCAAAAATTGTTCCTATCATTCAAACATTCAAGGTCATGATACCGAAGAATGTGCATCACTGAGAAATAAGATTAAAAATATGATTGAAAAAGGAAAATTTATAGTTCAACAAGGACCACAAAAAAACAAACGTAATCCTTCTACGGAAAATACATTCATTCTTCAAAGAGATCATACAAAGATGTACGCGAGGAACTTGACAAGGAAGCGTAAATCACATAAGAGAAATTAATAAAGACAAGATTCTTATGAACAAAGTTTGATTTATTATCTTGAGATAATTTTTTGAAGAGGCTTTTATCAACTTCCCTCTATGACTGACTTAATATATATTCAAGCTCTCCCTCCTTATTTTATTAGGACGATTAGGCTCTTCCGCCTTACAATAGGATATATAGTCTCCTCTTCCTTACAATACGACATTTAGGCTCTTGCGCCTTACAATAGGATGTATAGTCTCTTCTGACTTACAATAGGATATTTTGGCTCTTATGACTTACAATATGATATTTATTCATGTCTACCTTACAATATGATATTTAGGATCTTCCTCCTTACAATAAGTTATTTAGTCTCTTCCGACTTGCAATAGGATATTTAGGCTTCTCTGCCTTACAATATGATGTTTAGGCTCGTCTTCCTTACAATACGATATTTAGGCTTGTTTACCTTACAATACAACATTTAGGATCTTCTTCCTTACAATAGGATGTTTAGGCTTTTCATCCTTACAATATGACATTTAGGCTCGTTTTCCTTATTATATGACATTTAGACTCTTCTTCTTTATAACTGGATGCTTACATACATCCCCCTTACAACCAAACATTCCCGTCTATATTATTATATCGCTATATTATTATATATATTGGAGTTTGACGTTATTCTATCGGAGATGGGTTTTAATCTTTCAAGAAGTTAAGCCAAAGACTATCAAGGCTTGAACTATGTCTCAAAAAGATACGCCTCTTAGCACCTCTTGTAATTTATTTAGAACTCATATTTCATCATTACTGGTCATATTTATCTATTTATAAGCTAACATTTAATCTAGTCATACTAGAATTTGCATATATGATCGATCGCCCCTTGATTACAATTATCATGCTATTATCTATCATAATGAAGACCCTATTAATTCTTGTCTTCCCATACTCCGAAACTTTATCAAAGGCTTATAATCTAACTCTATCATGCTCTTCTCGCTCCACTCTTTCGCATTGTAAGGTGGATGAGCCTAGATGTCGCATTATAAGACGGATGAGCCTTGATGTCGCATTGTAAGGAGGACGAGCCTAAATGTCGCGTTGCATGACGGACCAGCCTAAATGTCACATTGTAAGGTGGACGAGCCTAAATGTTGAAAAGGTAGGTCACAGTAGTGAGTTGAGTGTGACAATATCTTCATGGTAGCCTGAACGGTAGTAGAGTAGCGAAACGATAATGCGAGTAGCCAAGAATTTGTCAGAGCCTCTGTTTGTATGCAAGGGAACAACCGTTCAGAAGGCGACTTTTCTGTAATCATCACAGCTGTAACTTGTAATATGACTTAAGAGAGTTATTAGAGCATATGTATTAAAATAAGTTGGAATGTATATATGATGCAATTTCTCATGTCGACCATGATGTTTTCCATAAGACTATGAAAAATGATGTCTTAGGCTATGATATCGAGGGACATGATATGCAAAGTGTATCCTCAGTCCATGAAAATGTTGTCTGTAGGCCATGAAAATGAAGCCTTTAGACTATGACACTTTCGGATCATATGATAGACAAAAGTTAAACCCTTAGGCCATGATATGATGTATGCAGGCCATGAGGAATATACCTTAAGACTATGATTCCTTAGAAACATGATAACCATAAAATAGACATGAAGTCTGCAGGCCATGAAAGATGATGGCTTTGGAGGATGATGCCTTTGGAATATAAGTTATGAGTAAAGAGAGAGTATCTTTTTTTTGGCATCTATTGATACTTGTTACTTGATTTGATTCGGGCACATGCAAACTTTGAGCACGATGCAATTTCGGGCTTATGCAAACTTCGGGCACAATGCAATGATGCACTTCTTCAGGCACACACATTATCACGCACATGCAATAATGCTTTTCTTCAGGTACAATGTAATATCAAGCACCTACAATGATGCATTGCTTCGGGCGCATGGAATATCAGGCACATGCAATGATGCATTTCTTTGGGCACATGCAATATCGAACACATGCAAAGATGCATTTCTTAGGGAACATGCAATATAAAGCACAAGCAATAATGTATTTCTATGATCTCGGGTATAATATAATGATGCAATTCTTTAGGCATAATGCAATATCAGGCGTAGGATCAAATGATTCGATATCGAGCAGAATGTAATTTGCCAGCACAGTAGTTGCTTAAGGGAGTATAGTAGCTTGGGCGTCTGACATAAAGGAAGGGTCGAGTGTCTTTTGTCTGGCTCAATAATGTTATGTTGATTGTTGTAGTTGCCTTTGTATATATACTTATATTTTTTGCGATCAAAGCAAAATCTTTAGTTTAAAGAGGAGAGGTTGATCTCTATCCACGATTTGGCACACCGTGCTCCTTTGGAGTCTGATAGAATGTTATTCGGTGTGTTGTCGAAAAATTTGAGATCCCTTAAAATTTATGCCAACTGTAGAACTTTTGTTATTCTGATCTGTTATAGTTGTAGCTTGACTGTTGAATTTTTTGAGATTCTCTAAAAATCTCTACCCTGTTTTGATTTTCAGCAATATTGAGATCCTCTCAAAATTCGACCCTTGTTTTTGAGAAAAATGCTTTAGATGGAATTCTTGATCTTACTAAAAAATTCTGCCATAGTATGGAGATGTGCGAGTAGAAATCATGATGTAATTTTTGAGAACCTCTAAAAATTCTTCCTCATTTATCAATAGAAGTGGAAAATGAATGATTTTTTTTATGATAAGACCGACCCCGTATAGGAGCGCGTATGTATCCTCTCTTAAACAAGAATCAGGTCTGACGTATTTCAAAATTATAAACGAGCATAAGCGATATATTAAGAACATTCCTGAGCAACAGGTGAAAATGTAGATTTTGACCAACTTTTTTTGCCCATATGTTATCATGGGTGTCTGAATGTAAAAAACATTAATTTAAATGATGCCAACCATTTTAGGAAAATGGATCAAGTAGACTTTGGTGCGTTCACATTTGAACCTCCTTTGTTGGTAAGTCCTCAAAGCATATGGCCTTGGTATCAATAAGTTGTTGAATTTTTTCTTTCAGATCGAGGCATTCTTCTATTGTATATCCTTCCATTCTTTATTGATAAGCACAAATCTTGGAGGGTTCAATATACGATGGACGCGTACTCATCCTTATTTCATTGATAGGAGTGATGTTACCAGCGATCCTCAACTTTTCATAAAGTTGTCCTATAGAATCAATCAGATGAGTATAAGTTTTATCAAGTTTCTACTGAACAGGTTTTTGCGGATATGCGGTCGAGTGACAACATTGGCATTGTGGCCAGGATATGTTTGCTATTGATATGGCCGAGGAATCCTTTGGTACAAAAACATTTGATATGGCAGGATTGCAAGTGATATGAGAGGCACATGATTCCAAGGACCTAGGTGTAGAGGTATTTAATATCGAGGAACTTGTATGAAAGGATTCTGTGGGTATGTAGTAAGATGTTGAGGTTTTGGAGCATATGTATGATGTTGATGAGGATATAAGTGATTTGGAAAGTTGATGTTCTTTTAAGGCATTTTAATGAAGCTTGGTTAGGTTTTAGAAGCATAGTACTCCGGAGGAGGATTATATTGGAGAGTGACTTGACTTTCAAAAGGTGATATATCCACGTTTGTCTCTAAAGCGGCATTGGCGGAGAGTAAAAACTTTGTGCACTCGTGCATGTCCAACGCCTTCTCTTCTAACTTCTTTTTTTTCTAGTTCAACATTTGATACCAACTCATCTTAAAGACACTTCTTTTCAATAGTTTTGCACAAAACCTTAGCATTAGTCACTCTCACTTTTTTTTTCAATTCTCAGTCGGAAGAGAAGAATGTGAACCCTTTCATCGCGTGTCGTAAACCATGATCTATAGATCAACCATTTTTCAATGTAAGAGAATAAAAAAATAAAGCACACAAATCCCAAGTTGAATATTGCATACATGGGATATGAAACACAATTTATTATTATGATAGAAACACCCAAATTTAAAGGACCTAGTGAGCCAGAGATAGCCTAAAACACAGATAAGTGTGGCGCAACATAATTAATCTAAGCCTTATTTACAATTGATTTTTAGATCAAGAAGAACCAAAATAACTTTCGTTTATTAATAAAATTCAACATACATCAAAATAACAAACTAAGCGAAAAGGTAAAACTGGGGGAATCATCCTAAAATTCTCAAAGCTTGGGTATCGACTCAAAGATCTGTTTCTGCAGGATTGACCTTTTGTAATGAAGGAGACTTCTTACTATCATGTTCAACACACGTCGTGCCCATATGTTTTCCTTTTTTATTAATCGGCAAGCCCATTGTAAATCCTTCTACATTGTATTGGGACTTCAGATCTATTCAAGGATCTATAAGTGGATCTCAGGCGTGTATAAAGCCTGTTGTGCTCCAATAGGAATGGTAAACACACGCTCCCATCATCGAAATATGTTGTAGACTTGTGGTTTATCTAGTCCAAACTCATTCATAAATGGCTCCATCAAAAATCAGAGTGGTATGATTTGAGTTTTCAAAATTTGTGAAGTACTCGAAGAGGAACACATGGTTGGACACCTATTAAGCCAAAAAGCTCGATGAAGTATCGGCCGTACCTTATTACTATGACATTAGGCGTGGACAACCAATGAATATTCCATTGAATTCGGTGGCTCTCAAGCTCTATCAGAAATATTTGCCAGTCCACAAATCCTATAGGCGCGGAGAAATGGGACAACCTTCTTGGATGGTTATTAATCTTGTTTCCTTGACCAAGATAGGTATCTACCACGTGAGATCGCTTGTGGAAGTGATCGATAGCCCATAGTTGAAGTAGAAGGTTGCATTCCTTAAAGAACATTCTACAATCAACACATGCTGACAGACTCTTCATTATATCCGCCAGGATCATGGGCACTATGGTTTTCCTAGGCTCGTCGCCTCTTTGAGCTAAGTATTGAACCACGTACCTTAGACATGTACCAATTCTTCCCCTTGATTGAGGATAAACCGACGATCCTAGTAAGGCGATGGAAAAGGCATCCAGACAATATTTTTCTGATTTTTCAACGGATTACTCAAATTCATAGTCACAAATCTAATAGTCTTCATCTCTGCCGAATTGTGAATATAGGAAGTCTAAATGACTCTACCCAAGGTCTAATGAAATCCAGGTTGGATTAGACTTCATCCCCATAATTTTTAGAAATTCACTTAATGATGGCTTATAAGGTACAATCATTAGACACTCGTGGTATGGAAGGTCGATGAAACCGATAATTTCATCAATTGTTGGTGACAAGTTGCAATCTGTAAACTTGAACACCATTCTCATATGGTTCCCAAAGCTCTAGTAACCCCCTAGTCAGGTGAGGGTTTGGTGTGTCTAAAATAAAAATGTAAGGCCATCCAAAAATTAAAGAATATCCCTCTCCCTATCTCTCCTTATATCCATCCACCAGGTCTTAAGCCTATGACTCACCTATGTCACCATTTGACGGTTTGGGGGTTCATACTCATCCATGGCTTTTCAAATAAAACAATAAACAACTTCTAAACTATGTTTTGGAAAATTTGGCTTTATTTAATTATTATGAACACATTGACACATAAATATGTAATTTGTCTAAAGGATGTTAGAACCCTTTAGACGAGAGGGTGGCTACTACTTATTTGGATTGACATCGAGGATCAAACCATCTAGGGCTTATGCACACATGTATGACCTAACCAGGACTGCTAAGTGTTGGCTTGACACACAATTAAAATGGAATTCTATGTGAGAGACTCATGGTTTCACGGTAGTAAAACTTTCTGTTACGTCCACGCATATGAAGACTCTCTATAATGGGTATATAAATAGAATTGGTAAGTGTTGGGGAGAGTTTCAAAGGGCCAAGACTTTTCGAAACAAAATAAAAATGAAAAAAAGGTTCCCAATGGTGGGGAAGTATATCGGAAGCTAGTTAACCAAAGCCTAAACACTTTATCAATTTTACATTGGAAAGCGGTAACATATAGGAGTTTTTACAAAACTAATAAATAAATATAAAGGAAAGTAAAATATAAAGATATTAAAAACGTCACACAAATATGAAAAAGATGGTAGGTGATAAAAAATGAACTAAACAAATAAGGAAAAGTCAAAAGGTGAAACATGTTAATGAAACAATAAGAAGAGGAAGGTGTGAGACATGGAAAGAAGACATAAATAAGGCCACAAAAGTTGACCAATTCATGTTAACACCTATATATATGAAATCACCAAAATAAAGTAAAACATGAGCTCGAGATCAACAACACTTTTTGTGGATTTTTTAGTTTGGTAGCTCCATATTTTGTAAAAAAGTATTTTATGCACAACCTAACAGCTCTTTTGGGATTTTTAATTTGGAGTCTCCACCTAAAGAATTAAGGAGCATTAGGGCACCTATCTAACCTAACTATGTATCGCTAAGGTAACCGTGCTAGAGATTAGGGTAATGGTTCACATTACCTTGAGGGATGCCTAACACCTTCCTCCTGATGTAATTGGAACCCTTACCCTGATCTCTAGCTCGCTGGCCTTAGCTAGACTTAGTTTTGTTAGATAGGTTCCCTAACGATCCTTAATTCGTCAGGTAGCGACTCCAAACTATAAATCCCAAAAGAGTTGTTAGGTCATGCACAAAAAACCCATTTTTACGAAAAATGGGGCTCGACAACTTTCATGCTCAATCTCCTTTACTCTTCATCACGTTTTTTTCTCTCCTCCCAAACTAAGATCAAAAGCCGAAAAATAACAGTTTTCTGCACCCTTTAAAATCACTGCACAAATCACAAGAAAACAAACGTTAAACGCACACTAGGCTAAGAGTGGTTGTCATTCGAGTGGAGTTGATATTAAGTAGTCTTAGACGTATCCCTAGGTTATGTTATTGGCATTAAGTCAAGATTTTAATGTTAAAAACGTATAGGTTCTCTTTTGCCTTGGTATCTTTCCCAAGAGACCCCTTAAGGTTCACAATTTTCATTCTGAAAACTAGGATTGTTCCCCATTACATGTCCCTGTCACTAGCTCCCATTGAATCTTAGGTTTGTTATGTTTTCTGTATAAAAGTAGGGATGAAACGGTTTTTTTTATGGTTATGTGTTTATATGTATTTTTGGAATTATGTGACTTATGTTAATGTCTCTGAAAATGTAACTACGTGTGTACGGATGTGTTGTCGTGGCTATTGTTCATTGGTTTCGTCCGGACATTTTAATACCCCTGTTCTGTACCATGTGCTTCATATGAGTTTAAATGTGGCTTATTTGAGTCTAATGTGCTTCTCTAAATGATACATAAAGACTCACCTAAACGTTCAAATGCACTACTAAATTCCCCGCCATAAGAACTACGGTGTAACCTGATTACAGGATGCTGACAAATTAAAAGAAAATTTCCAGCTTCTATTGATAAATTTTTGTCATCAAAGAGGGTAAAAAATGTTGAAAAAAATAATTAAAACAAGTGGGTCATGGAGGATTGAACCCGTGACCTCAATATGTTTAAAACCATGAAAATATAGAAGTAAAAAGTGGTGAAGGGGATTTGAACCATGTTATTGGCTGTAAAATGTAACTTAGAAGAAAAAAATAAGAAGTGAGAGCAGTGGGATTCGAACCCACCACACCTCAATATGATTTAAGGAATATATCAAATACATTTCATTTGAATGAGACTTAACTATCTATTATAAGGATAAAAATTACACATCACATATGACTTCTACCATGTTGCTTCTCTTACCTCATGAAGTCAAATGAACAACTAGCATATGAAGATGCAATTTAACATGAGAAAACATGGATTTCTATCAAATATTTCTGTCATGCACTTTGGAAAATTCATAATATCTTTAAGGTAATGTCAATCAATACATACAAAACATATAAGGTCATGCAATTCATACTTTATGCAAAACTCTTATTCATGATAAAGTTTATCAAGATATCATCAGATTCAAGTTCAAGTAATAATAGAAGGTCAAGGTAGATAATTTCTTCAACCTTACTACTCAATCACAATCCCTCCACTTAGGGTATGACTAATTAAGTGAAACTTAACCCAACCTTAACGGGATCTTAACTAAAAAAATTTCATTTTCATCTAAAAAATTTTCATTTTCATCACTTAAAAGTGATTACAACTATAGAAGGAATTTACAGTAAGTCAACCAAGGCAAACCTAAACTTCATCTCCAAGGCAATTTATCCCCAATTATCATGTTAGGTCATCGAATTCAAACACATAAGGCTTTCAAACAAAACAACAAATAACAAGGTCATACATCATTAGGGGAAACAATATAAGAGACTTAGACTTAAGGACTCTTTGTATCCTTTAAAAATTAAAGTAAGGTAACTTCTAGGTCAAACAAACCCACATCATCACCCTACCTAAAAAACAATACGACCATCAATTCTAGGGAAACATCAATTCCACAACATAGAGGTACTAACAACACAATAGGAAGTTAGAAACAATCCTACAACTCATCATGCCATAAGACTCTCATTCTTTATTCCAAATAGAAAAACTGTTTTTTACATTCAGTAGCATGTTAATATACATCAATTCTATACACATTTTGACATCTTCTATTCAAAGAAAAATTTAGTTGATTTCTCAAAAATTTCACAGTGAACTAACTGCCTATCATTACAAAGAGCATGTTATCAAATTCCAAAAATGAAATATTTAGGAAATTGATGGGAAAAGCATGACATAATTGATGTACAAAACTTTACCATGGCAAGCATATTATCATTACACCTAGTATCAAGACTATGCGAAGGACTCCAATCATTACTAGGCAACTTATCAAGGACCACATCTATACAAAAGGAAACATTGAACACCTTGCGGTACATAATCTTAGTGTAGCATTCTTCCATAAGTAGTCAATAAGCATCTCTAGTTCAATTTGAAGCACAAGGCTACCATCATGTAATACAATATAGTAGCACAATATTTCAAAAGAAACTCATGTCAACCATAATAACTTCTAACATACTTTGACTATATCATAACATATATTTTTCAACATAACATACTATTTCACATAGTTTTCATATATATCCATAAATGTCATCGCATCATCAAAACATACCAATTCACCTTCACACATACTCATTCAAACCATAAAACCAAGATATGCATTTAAACTCACCTTTTCTCCCTCAAGCATAGAGAACAATCTCATCCAAGCAATTATATTTAAAAAACCACCAGACAAGAAAACATAAGAGAGAGATCTTATAAAGTTAAGTTCTATGGCATGATATGAGAATGCTGAAGAAGGGAAACTCTATCGTCATTTAGCCTCTCGTACAATTTGATGTGTCGCGACTCAAGTCTAATGATGCAAGACTTTACTAGTACAACATAGACATAGTTAAGTCAAGCCTTCTTGATATAGACAACAAGTTCAACATCATGCATGTTGACTCATATCATGCACATCTTCATAACAAGTACACAATTCCTACAATGTCATGCATAAGGAACACGTACATAGTGACATGCATTAGAACACCTTCCTAGAACTTCCTATGGATCTACTTGTGCAATGTCTAGATGGGTTCATAACTTCCACCTATCCTAAGTAACCTCCCTTAAGTCCTTCTAGTTAGGGTCCTAGTCATTTACTTCCATTGTAAATTTTACTTTAAAGAAACTATAGCCTTAACCGACATAGACCATGTGATGCTAAACATGGAATCTAGTGTCATAGAATCCCACACAAAAAGGAGGTTGTCTACCAGCAAAAGAAGAACCCAATGTGACATAGCTGTTTAGGTGGATCCAATAGCTAGTATCCTATGGTGGCAACATAGTTATGGATGTTGAAGGTACATGTGAAAACCCTATTTATTCCAAGATTAGTCATTGTAGTTACTCAATTATGGGAAACCTATTTACGCCTAGTGAGGCATTGTGCTTATAAATCTCATTAGATTTATGGTGACCTACCTTCCTACAATAGGAATGGACACACACTCACATTCAAGTTTACCCGGTACTAAGCTAAGTTCCCTTTATTGAAAAACTTTATTATATTTTTGCTTTTTAAAAAGTAGGTTTTGGAGAGTCATCCCCTCATATGCTTAACTCATATGTCATAGAATAAAGTTCATCAACCTAAATCATGTAAAGAATCCCTTCACATATAAATTCATATGTAAAGCATCATCTAGTTTAGGGTACACATGAATACACACTGCAAGGCCCCTCTCTTAACTAGGTCTTCATACATGTGTATGTATACATCTATGTAATCAAACCTTTAACACAACACATTTAGACACACATGTTCATATATCTATATTCATATATATAGAAACCAAAACTAGAACTATCCTATCAAGGTACACATGTGCAAGGCATAGGTAAAGTCCCATACCCTAGTCCATACTAGTACAACAATCAAAGCATCCTAGCTAAGGAAACACACATCATGCTTTAATAAACATCATCTTAACATTCATAGTAGATACTAGTGAATATGAGAACTACCTTTCATTTAGACACCATTGCTCAAACTACTTGTAACATGCATGTAAAGTGAGTGTGTGAGTACACTGTTCAACATGATAACATAATGGATATCAACAAAATGTTGACGTATCCACTATTTTGAACCATAATTCTCTTTCAAGCATAGACCACACAACACACAATAGCATAGAAGACAAGCAAACTTCATATTACACTTAAGACTCCTAACTTGTGCTATTAATGCATTCACATAGGGGTACATAGGTAAGGGATTATTAACCATTTTTAACACATCAATCGAAGAACCTATACTTTACCCTAATATGGATATACACATTCTTACATAATAGTCATACAACATAAATAACAACTAGAATAGGAAAGTAGGCATAAGCTTCACATAGTATCATCAAAATCACATGATCATATATTTATCAATTTGCCTTAAAGGTATTGGTCAAAACATATATAATAAAAATAAAGTAAATAATGAAACCATAAGTGGACCGTACCAAACAATGTCACACAAGGCTTCATCAACATTACTATAATGAAATAGAGAAGTAGAAGAGTAAAGGAATCTTTACCAGTCCTTTAGCATTTGGTCGTCATTGACCATTACTACTCTTTTAACAATAAATCATGTATAGGGCAGTAGCTTAAGGTACCATAATAAAAAATAAAGTTAAACATAAGCTACTACAAGGCCATGCTACAACTAGCACAACATATCATTAACATTCTAGAATGTACAAGGACATAGATCATCTACCAACTTCACTTGAAGGATTATAGATCATATTTCATCAGTAATATCAATCAAAGTCAGTAGATAATCATACACTTTTCATATCAAAATCATGCTTTAAAAATTTATATTTAAAGAGACTATGGTAGGCATTTAACTATCAATTCAATGAAGAGTAGAAAGGATAAGCCATCTTATCAATTTTACAACAGTATTAATAGTAAATCATTTATTATCAATAAAGTACATGCTAGGCAGTAGATAATTAAATCATAGTCTAGATGAGAGACTTCTACAGTTACCATTAAGATCGACACAAACATGCTTCATATAAAGAGTTCATGAAAGGTAAGTTAACATAGATTAATCCTATTAGAACTATCAAGAATTGACCCATATTGTTTTCATTACATATAATTCATACTCATATTTTGTTATAGGCAGAAGCTATAGACATTAACCATGAACAATTCATATAACAACTAACCTAAGGTCAAGATCATAAATTACAACTTCATAGACTAGAAGAACCTAGATTAATTAAAAAACCAAGACTTCTCTCTTTTGTCATAAAAGATTTATATCCACAATTATACTTTGGTATTAACCTAAAATAGTATCTACAAGAACCACAACATAATCAAAATCTATATAAAATCATTAAGAAGCCAATATGACAATGAATCATGTAAAAATAAGTTAAACATGTTCAAATCTTCATAGATTGATTCACGTAGGTAATTAATCAATTATTCACAATCAATATACATAATATACAGTAGATATAAACGTATAAACATAATTGAACAAAAAGTCAACATGCATAATATAAAGATCATAAAGCCATACATAGTCTAAAATTGAGTTTTTGAAAGAGCATGGGGTCATCATGAAATAGGATTTAAAAACATGTCCAAATCAGTATATAATGATTAATACATTCATATTATGCTTTGGAAATAAATTTAAGAAAGAACCCATGGCTAGAATAAAGAAGAAACACATGATCATATTTTTCTCTTTGAAACCTTTGAGATTAACTCTCTAGATCGGAGGATAACTAGAGATGAAGGATCACCATACCTTTGTCTAGTGTAAAAGCTATTAAACATGATTTTTTATCCATGGAAAACCTATATCCAAGAAGTTCTTGAGATTCACCAGCAATGGTGATTTTAAAGGAAATATTTTTGGAGGGAAAGACTTCAATCGTGTGACTTAATTGGAGAATACGGGAATCACGTTTTTGATGACTTATATACACCCATAATAATCTAAATGGATCTATAAGATGAAAATTATGCCGTGGGGTGAATTTTCCATTCACCCATTTATTAAATAGAAGCAACCAGTAAACTGCAGGCTACCGTCATATCTATTGGTCGTTGGTCCGTCGACGGGTTGTGCTTTGGCGTCGTTGTTTTGTCCTTGGCCAACTTTTAGCTGATGAACATCCAAAACACAGTAATAGTACCTCACTAATGGTCCATTAGTTGACCAATGAGCCGTCGTTTGATCCGTCGATTGCCACATCAAAAGCAGTGTCTCAACCAATCTTGGGGTCTTCTTATGGGGCCCTTTAGAAGTCGTACTAGGACATTTTACCAACGTATATAAAACCCTCAAAAATTTTTAGACCTTCGACATAAGTTTAACCAAAAACAAACACCTTCAAGTCGTCCAAGAAGGACAGGCCCCATCAAGACACACGTTGAGCATCCTAAGGGCTATTTTTTGAACACCTTGGACGTTCTTGGTTGTTTGAACTAAAAACTTACTGAAAAATACATATAACATAATTAAAAATAATTATAACTAATTTATAGGATTCATAATCTCATGAAGCACAAATATAAGAATACATAGACACATGAGGCACATAGGACTAGTCGTCGAACGTTTTGGTCGTCCCTTGACGTTGGACATGCTAATCACATTAAAATTTACACACATCCTATAAAACCATATTATAATACATTTTATGTCCTTAAAACCTGATGAAAAATATGTTGGTCTGTAGACACCTTATCTCATTTTAAGGTCTTACATCAAAAACTTTTGATATTCATAAGAATGACCTAGTATGAACTATTTTTGAAATGTTATATTAATTTATGGTCATATTTTTATATAGGGGTCCTTATATTTATCGTCAAGATTTAATTTTAGTGAAGTATTATTTTCACATTTTGGCTTAGACCTTCCTTCATATCAAATAAAAGTAATACAAGTCACTGTATATAATTGCAATAGTTTTGATATATTCTATTAGCTCTCCTTAACAAAGTAATATGTTATTGGATCAATGTAACTTGGCTGATTTCCCCTTTACTTAAATTTTATTTAGGTATTTATAAATTTATGGAGTGAATAATCAGTCCTTGTACATGTGTATTGAATTAGTAGTTCTGCAATCTCATTGACTTGCTGGTCGAGATACATAGATATGTAAATGTGTAAATGCGACCTGAATTTTAATTTTTTGGATTATTCGAGACACTATGATAGATTCAAATTCTAAATTAACTTTACAAACTCCTTTAATGCAAGTCAAATATTTATTTAGATGGAGATATGATATAAAATCAAAAAGTATTTCATTATTTATGTTCATGTAAAATGAAATTATTTCCCGTTTCAAGCTAAATAAGAGATGGGCATTTAATATATAATTTTTTGTAACTCTTTCGATTTTAATCAAATATGTGATCTATTATTGTATTTTGATGCATAAGGTTTTTTCTTGATGAATTTAATATTAAACTATCTCATTAAGGAATAATCTATCTTCAATTTGAATGACTTATAAAACCCGATCATCTCGTATTTATTCTAAAGAGAAGCTTTGAATTTTGTTCCATCAATAGTTAATTCCCATACAACATAAAAGTAAGTGAGAATTCTTCCCTCATTTGAAAGGAAAATGATTAAGATGCATTTGCCTCGTAAAGGGAAATGCAAAGAAAAAATTTAAAGTGTAAGTCAAATTGATCTATCTGGATTTGTGCAGTAAATGATCATACATGCAAAAGGCAATTTGACTATTCTGAGATTTTCACAATGTCACACATAATATGAAAATTTATTTTTGATGTTTTGTAATTCAGAAGTTCTTAATAAACTCAATAGATTTTAATCCAAATAAAAATGACATGTAAAATATATTATGTCTTACGGTTTGATTGTATTGATGTATACCTTTTTGCAGCGCTGATGAGAGACTTATCTTATAGAATAATTGCATACGAATAATTTACACACGAAAATTTATAATAAATTGGTGTAAAAGGGAAAATAAATATGTGTCATCCCTAAAATTAACTAGGTGGAACTGGAGTCTAACATTTGTGTCATATGTTTATATTTTCTTAAAATGGTAAATTAAAGTGTTAGAAGGTAGTGTGGTGAGGTGGAAGAGAAATTTCTAAGAACCTCAAAGACGTTTGAACTTTATCCTTGGGACGTGCTTGTGACTTCTAGTGTGCCTTTGCATGTTTTACATGTTTGTTTTAGTCCATATTGATGGCAGATGTTCCTAACATCTGGACGAGCGTAATTGGGTTCAAATGTTTTGGAAAAACTCCAAAGGACAACCCTTGGGGTCCTTGAGGACGACCAAAGCTTTGACTCAAAACATCCAAAAATAGCCTCGACCAACGTTGCCTAAACGACGGACCGTAGTCCTAGATACGCCTCGATAGAGGATGTTGATCCACACTTACGTGTGGGAGGTAAGACACAAAAGTTTTTGTCCCTAACACAATCAAAAGACATGAATGACGATGCAATGATTCTATCGACGATCCGTCATCTGCAGGTGTCCTTTTGGGCCTACAATCCTGTAGATTCTCGGACAAGAGAAAGGCAATGTGTGTAATTTAACGTAGCATCCAAATGATATATTGGGCATTTACATAAGGTGTTTTTGGATATTATAAGTCACTCCATAAGTGTAGAACGTATAGTTGAGTTCATTATCAAAAATCAAAACCCAAGATCCCAAATAAAATCATCTAGAACTCCACTGATGCTAGAAGCAATGTTGAAGGTAGGAGGTTTATTTCTACACTGAATCTACATCATTTTTTCTGGATTATCTTCAATCAAGGTATGATGTTTCATCCTTGAATCTTCTTTATTCAACGAGACATGTTCCAAAGGCTCTTTCAAAGACTTTGAGAGTATATATTTTCTTTAAATGAATTCTAGCCATGGCTTGTTGAATAAATGTTTTGAAACAATGATTTATGATTGAAAATATGTTATTTGAATTTTTTCAAATAAAAAACTCTTTGAATAGATACAATTCAAGATTTCCTAATTTAGTTCTAATATGGGTGATTTGTTCATGATTTAATCATACTGAATTCTTATGTAGATTTTTTGGGCTATTTAATATATATGATTGCGTGAATTTTATACAAGGCTGCTTAACTTGGATGAGTTTTTATATTTTAGTCTTGTTAGGTCATTGTATGGTTTGATTTTGTTTTGGAATGGTGTATATGATTATTGTGTAGAGCCTTTTGAATTGATTGGTTTGGAATGCCTAGGGTGTTGGGGTGTTGTTACTAATGGAATGGTGTAAACTGCGCTAATATCATTATATTGAGTATTATAGAATTCAATGTGTGGTTTATTAGTATGTCGCATTTATGATTGCGGTAATTATGTGGTTTAATTGTTAATAATGGCCCCTTGTCGACATTATTATTAATATTATGTGAATTATGAGTTTTAATCATGTTATAGCTTCTATGCTACCAAGTGAACTGAATAATACATGTCTTGTCTGAAGTTGAAAAATGAGTTTGTCTTCTAATTGTTCTGTGATCAGATGATTAGGTGATGCTCTATGGTATTTTCTAGTGTATTTTGGTAGGTTGACTTGGGTTGTTTCCTACAATGATAATTGAATTTTATTGAATATGTGCTAAGGGTCAGTATGTTCTTGATTAGTACAGTTATGTCCTCTACTTTAATACTTCTTGGATGTGAATATGACTATTTAGTAGTATGCTTAAAGAACCTAATGGTCTTGTATGTATATGATGAGTTGAATGAACTGTAAGGCCTAGTCCTAAATAGTAAACCTTCTATGTATGACTAGTTAATGACCTTAAACAAGTATAGACTGTCTATAATTTGGAACATTCAATGCAGAATGAAGGTTATGATATCCTTGTAGTTGAAAGTCGTAATTGTATCCTTTTTGTATAAATGATGGACTTGGGGGTAGATTGGCTGGGACAACATGAAACCATATCTAACAAAGACATTGAGCTACCCTTTTAACAATTAGATTAAGTGGCATCCCCCACCCCCCCCCCCCGCGGCCCACCCGCCCCCCCCCGCCCCCCCCCCCGCTCTTACTGACCCATCTTTGGGTTGGGTTTTTATGTTAGGACACTAGGAAGTGTTGCCTTTTCATATCCCTTATTGTATTGAACTTCCTCTATGAGAACTAAGTCTAGCCCCGATTGAGTTATCTTGAGAAGTGACTCTATTTAAGTTAGGACTATGTTACAAAGAAACATTTGATTTTCCTTAATCATGTGCCCACTTGGGATTCGTCATATTTGTACCCTTGGCAAGTACAACACCCTCGATCGCAGCAGGTTAGACTCCGAATTCAACGTATAGGTAGTGTGGTGTTTGTTGGTTAATGCATATTATCATCATGTGTGATGCATTCTAGTATTTGAGATGCTTTACAATGTTTAGGTAGTGGAATGGGACTCTATCTAGGCATTGTACGAGTAGGCTTTGAAGATGCTAGGATGTGGTTTCCCTATATCTTCTCCAAGATCATTATGTGAAATACACTAAATGATTAATTGAATCACAATTGACTTAATGAATGATTATGACTTCAGTTAGAGTATTTTGAATAAAATGATCCCTATATAGGGTAGATTTGAGAATTGCTTAGGAATGCTTCAATAGGGTGCATGGGCGATCTCTTCATTTCTTACTCAAGCAGGTCTTGGAGTAACCTTGGGTAGAGAGTCTATGTGACGAAAAGTAAATAATCTTAGCTTAGATAGTTTTAAGAATAATTTAGATGAGATTGAAGAGGGTGTATGGACGATCTCCTCTTTCCTTACTTATGCAAGTCTTAGCATAACCTTTGTTAGGAGGGTTATATGCTCATACTTTTTGATATAATGTAAAGCTATATTGTGGATTACTTGGAATTTGCTTTATGTGTGCAGTTTTACTTGAATAACATTCTCCTAAGCACTTCTTGGTTTGACTTGACATTATTCGAGGACATGATTATGTTTATTTTTTTAAAAAAAAAGATTTTTTAATTGAATTTTGTATTTCCTTTCATTGATAAATATGTTGTGAACAAAGATATTAATGTTTTTGAGATGGCTAAGAGACTTAGCATTTACTATGTTTTCTAAAAAAAAGTGATTTGAACTTGTTTTGAATTTTTTTTATTATGCATTGGTTTTCATATATACATACATATATATATATATATATATATATATATATTCGATATATAATTGAATTTTGTATTTCCTTTCATTGATAAATATGTTGTGAACAAAGATATTAATGTTTTTGAGATGGCTAAGAGACTTAGCATTTACTATGTTTTCTAAAAAAAGTGATTTGAACTTGTTTTGAATTTTTTTTATTATGCATTGGTTTTCATATATACATACATATATATATATATATATATATATAGTCGATGAATGATGTCTAAGGGCTTGTATAATACCTATGAGAGGTCGAATACATCGTGGCACAACATTAAAATACTATTTTTTCTAGGGTATACTCTCAGGTCATGAAAATCTTCGTATAAGGGCATAAGATTATCAATTCATATTTAGGAATCCCAGAGTCTTATTAAGGCCATGTCTAGTAGATATTGTTCATCGGTATGAGTCACGACACATCTAAGAGAGAGGATATATGAAGATAGAGTTTAACTTTCTTCATTACTCATATGTCGTGCCATAGAATTGAGGTTATAAGTGTAATTTCCTAATCTATTATCTTCTCTTGATATGGTATGAATACGAGGACACCCGCAAGGAGAGTTGATGAGGAAGTGGTAAATGAGGGAGTTCCTCCCCGAGTTGGACAAAGTCCACAGAGTGTTCAAGTTCATCAAGGTAATGAAGTCCCTATAGTTTGTCAAGGAGATGATGTTTTAGTGGTTCCCCCGGACATGACTAATAGGTATATTAGAGAGGCTATCATTACCATTACCCGAGCCAGGATGACTAAACAGAATAGAGGTATTGCGCGTAGGGTGAATTCTCCTAAGAGTACTATAACCTCTAGATTGAGAGACTTTGTGAGAGTGAATCATCCTATCTTCCTGTTTCTATGGTTTTAGAGGATCCTGAAGAATTTCTAGATGGTATTTATAAGTTGTTGAGTGCCATGGGGGTGACTTCTAGAACAAATGCAGAGTTGGCATATTAGCAATTGAGGAAATTTTCTCAAGTGTGGTCCACACAATTGATATATAATAGATTGTCCGAGTCGGATCCCATTGAGTGGGATGATTTTAAGGAAGCTTTCATAAGAAAGTAATTTCCCTTAGAGATGAGAGAGGTGAAGTTTGAAGAGTTTATAAACCTAAAAAATGTGATATGAATGTTGAAGTGTATTCAATGATGTTTACCTTGTTGTTTAAGTATGCTCCGTCCTTGGTGTCTAACCCTATGGATGAGATGAGTAGGTTTCCGACCGGTGTTGCAGACCTTCTGAAAGAAGAATGTCGCACTACCATGCTCCATAATGATATGAACTTATCTAGGATTATTTTGTACGAACTATCCATTAAAGAGTGCAATTTTAGTAGGATTTTAAGGAATTTAAATAGGGGTAGGACCATTGATAAAAATCAACCTAGGTTCAAGAAGAGAAATCAAAATCAAGAAGGTCTAGAGATCCTAAGAAGAAGTTTGAGAGTGGTAGTGGTTCCCAAGTTATTATGCCTACTTGGGGGAAAAAGCACTTTTGGAAGTGTCTAGATGGTACAAGTTGTTGATTCGGTTGTTGTAAGAGGATGGTCATAAGGTGAGTGGTTCCTACTATTGCAGCTAGAGGAAGAGAGGCCAAGAAAATTCCTCCAAGTTCTCCAGATGGTGATGCTCTAAAATAATAACTTTGATATTATTCTCCATATGAGGGCAATTAGCGCGAAAAATGCTGTTAAGAAGTTATCAGCTTTTACACTCTTTTGTTGTGTATGGTCCTTCAGGGGGGATTTATGGTGAGTAGTTGTGTTTTAGACTGTTGTCTCTTCTCCTCTATTCTATTCAAGCATGATAGTTAGAAGTTTATGGTACCATGTTGCTTTTTGTTTATCAGTGTAGATTTAAATGAATTTTACTGATCTCCATTCATTGTGAATTCATTAGGTTATCTTTATGTTGTAAGTATAGGATCTTGTATCTCATATTGTCATGCCCTCATGGAATATTTCTTAAGATTTGCATTAGTGTATTAGTAAGCATGCTTCGCTGTAAAGAATTTGAAATTTTGTCTTAATTGTGTTTTTGTGAGAAATGGTTCTAAAGTTATTAAAAATAATGTGTATGAGCATCATAATGTGCGAAGAAGGAAGATCCTCTTATATGATGTGAAAAGGTAGATTCATATTTCATGATGAGTTATAGAAGATGTGCCTAATTCTTGTTGTGTTTCGACTGTCTTGATTTAGTTGAGTTGATGTTCTTACTATATATGTGTACTGTATATTATGTGGCATGGATATGAATTTCTAGTCTTTTTTCTGTACCGTTGAAAGAGTTTTAAGTGTAGCAAGTTTCATTCGTGGACGAATGTTGTCCAAGTGGGGGAGAATGTAACATCCCTAAATTAACAAGGTAAAACTAGAGCCTTACATACGGTTCCTTAGTTAGTAAGGTCTTAAAATCGTTAAATTTTGTGTTAGAAGGCAGTGTATTTTGTTTGGAAGTGAAACGTCCAAGAAGTTCAAAATTTAGCCTCTAGACTTTATTGTATGTTCTAGTGTACCTTTGCATGATTTACTTGTTGGTTTGAGTTCAAATTGATGGGAGAGGTTCCTAACATCTAGTAGCGTGTATTTAGAGTTGAAACATTATGGACAGGACCAACATTACTGTCCTTGAGGAGGACCCAAACTTTGACCAAAAATTGCCAAAATAATTTACGACTTACGTTGTGTAAACGATAGACCGTATTTGTAGCTACGCCTTGTCAATAAAGGACGTTGCTCCACACTTAGATATGGGATTAAATCACCCAAAAAATATTGTCTATGTCACAATCAACAGACCTACATGACAGATATGTAATTACATCGACGAGCGATCGTTTGCAGGCGTCATTTAGGGCCTGCAATTCTAGCAGATTCTAGGAAAAGTGATGGGCAATGTGGGAAATTCACGTATAATCCAAATAATATATTTGGCTATTAAAAAAGGTGTATTTGGGTATTTTTATTCATTTTATAAGTCTATAATATATAGTTGAGTTCATTATTCAAAAACAAAACACCAAGACCCCATATAGAATCCTCTAGAACTCCATTAAAGATAGTAGCAAGGTTGATGCTACGAGGTTGATTTATCCATTGAATATTCATAATTTTCGTGGATTATCTTCAATCAAGGTATGGTGTTTAATATTAGAATCTTCTGTCCTCACGGATTCATGTTCAAAAGGCTTTTTTAAAGGCTTTAAAAACATAGATTTTCCTAAATTGAATTCTAGCCATGGGTTCTTGCATATAATTATTTGAAACAATGATTAATGATTAAATTGATGTTAAGTGAGTGTTTTTGGATAAAATTTCAATGAACCTATGCACTTAATGATTTCATAATTTTGGCTCTATTATGGGTGATTTAGTTATGGCTTAACAGTATTGTATTTTTATGTAGATTAGGTTGTGCTATTCAAATACGTATGAATTATGATAGAACCGTATATAGTTTAACATTCGGGAATACCCCCTAGACGTAACCGGCGTCGTCGTACTCTGTGAGGACTATGAGTACCCTCTGAGCTTACATCATTACATTCATAGGTTAAATTTAGTGGAAAATTAAAAACTTTTCAGTATATCTACTCAGAGATTTACATAGGCCTCTACATACGCATAATAATATATATATATATCGAGTATACATAGACCCTTCGTATAGGAAGATTACTTACACTTCTACTTTTATTGCAGATAAGTATATAGAATATAATATAGTCTCAAAATAGTCGTCCCATCTCATAACAATCTAATAAAAGTATATCAAATTTAACCTAGCCATTACATCAATAACACAGGACAACATATAGGTCACACAACTTTCAATATCCAAATGAAAAGGAAAGAAACATAATCGTCTTAATAATAAAGAAACATCATAGGGTTGATAGTGGCATCTCCCTCGAAAAGTGAGGACCTACCCTACTTGGGTGATTAAGAAACCCAAGTCTTCATCAATGTCGTCTCCAAAAGCCCTTCAACGACCTGAACCTAAAATGTTGGGGAAAAGGAAGAAATGGGGTGTCACATCCGGGTTTACCTCCTAGACGTAACCATTAACGTCTTCCTCCTTGAGGACTAAGACGAGCCCTTTAGTCTCATGTAATTACATTCATTTGTTGGATATGTGGAAAAACATAAAACATTCATTACATGTACTTGGAGTTTTACATAGACCTCTACACACACATAATATATATGTATCGAGTATACGTAGACCCTTCGAATAGAAAAGTTACATAGCCTTCTACTTTTAATGCACATACATATATAAAACATAAAAAGATAGTCTCATCTCATACCATCTAAACGATCATCATAATTTGGGCTTTGCCCTACATCAAATGTAAAGAAGCCATATATAGACTTATACACGTCGTACCAAATTAAAGTTGAATGAAAATAAAAGTCATAGAAAAACAAAAGAACTTCATAGGCAAGATATTTTAATCGCCCTCGGAAAGTGAGGACCTATACACTTGGATGATAGAGAATATCCAAGACTTCTTCAAGTCGTTTTGAATGAGCCTTCAACGACCGGAACCTAAAATGTTTGGTAAAAAGGAAGAAAATGAGGTTAGTACTACAAATGTACTAACTATGAGAACATATGCACATATAAGAGCAAAATATGCTAAAAGGGGACATTTAGTAAACACATGCCATTTATTCCTTAACACATTAACACTTTAATGGAAGCCACCTCTTTATTCCGTAACTTCTTGACATTCCTATGAAGAAGTTGAACCAGAACTACCTCATAAGAGAGGTTATCCTTGACACCAAGACCTTCAATAGGGTGAATAGAATCGGGATCACCGATACACTTCTTCAACATAGAAACATCGAAAAGCGGATGAACCGAAGCGAATTCACTAGGAAGTTTCAATTCATGGTCAACCTTACCAACCCTTTGCAAGATTTTGTAGGGACCCACATAATGAGGACTTAACTTCCCTTTCTTGCCGAATCTAACCACCCCTTTCATTGGTGAAATTTTCAAATACACCTCACACCTTCATGAAACTCCAAATCCCTTCTCCTATGATCGGCATAAGACTTATGTCCACAATAGGCCATTTGCAACCGGTTCCTTATGATATGAACCTTTTCGAAAGTTTTATAAATCAAAATGAGACAAAGAAGAGAAGTCTCTCAAACATCAAACCATCCTATAAGAGAACTACACCTCCTATAGATGAATGAAAACTATTATTATAAGGAAACTCACCAACGGCAAATGTTTATCCCAATTTGCTTTTTCAATAATGCAAGCCTTAAGAATATCCTCGACTGTTTGAATAATGTGTTCCGCTTGACCATCTATTTGGGGATGAAATGAGGTACTCAACTACATTTTAGTACCCAACCCTTTTTGAAATGATCTACAAAACCTTGATGTTAATTGTGCAACCATATCCAATATGATGGATAACGGTAAAAAAAAAAAAGACGATGTAGAGTGAAGTACCATGGCGACACACAATATCATTTGTGAAAGGGGGGGGGGGGGGGGGAAAAAAATATGTAACATAATGTAGATCTGCGAATAAGTAGGACAGTATATACGAGAATAAGCAAGCAGATTAGTCAAAATTCCCACAACACCCATAATAGAATCATTATGACCTTTGGTCCTACACTACAAAAAAATCCATATTTAATGTCTTCCCCTTCCAAGTAGGAATTTGATCTATTGTAGTAATACACCCGACTTTAGAGTTCGGTGTTTACTCAAACAAAAACTCACACTGATATATTTGGCAAACAATGAGTATCCGTAAGGGTTTGCAATACCACCCTGAGTTTCAAAAAAAACAAATGATTATCGTATCACCCTAATTGTTGAATTACCTAGATTATAATGAATGCAAGCAATTTACAAATTTGAATATAGGTAATTTAGAGACACTCCATCCATTAGGCCCATAAACACCGTCAGAGCATTAGTGAGACGAAAATACATTAGCAAGAACTCATAGGGCCCATACCTAGTCCAAAAGGCCATCGTTCTTACATAGTCCGTTCTCACCCTATGTTAGTGATACCCTGATCTCAAGTCAATCTTAGAAAAGTAGTTTTCCCCTTGGAGTTGATCATGCTAGTTGTCAATTCAATGAAGAGGATAATATTTCTTGATTGTGACCTTATCAAGTTGGCGGTAATCAATACACATTCTTAAGGACCCATCCTTCTTCTTCACAAACAAAACCAGATACGCCATGGAGAAATACTAGGTCTTATGAAGGTCTTGTCTACACTACAACATTTTATGTCTCCAACCATCCTAGAAAAGTGTGGCCTAAACTATGAAAAAGTGTGGCCTTTGGTAAAAAGCCACACTTTTTGACTTTAAGCCACACTTTTCCAGGTGTGGACGAAAGCAGCGAAACCTTAGAGTTTAGGCGACACTTTACAAGTGTAGCCTGATCAGCTACGCTTAAAAGCGTAGCAAAAGGAAAAAAAGGCCAACACTTTTACCATACGCTTAGAAGTAACTGCACATAATGAGCAACACTTTTAAGCGTAGCCTCAAAGAAAAAAGGCCACACTTTGTAGCTACGCTTAGAAGTGTGGCCTTATCAGTACACTTACAAGCGTAGCCTAAAGAGAAAAAAGCCACGTCTGCTTGCTAGTTTATAAGTGGTGCGTATATACGCTCACTTTGAAGCGTGGCTGTGCTACCATATTGCCACACTTATCAAAGGTGTTGCTTTCTATTAAGTAGAACAAACACTTTGAAGTTTGTCCTTGCTTCAAGTTGATACAAAAAATTACGGAGTCTAGCACACAATTTCTAAATACAAATACCCTCCAAATTATCTTGCTAGTACATAATCTCTGCGCTAATAATGTAATTCAAATTTAAGATTTCCATAAGTACTTCAAAAGATGAGGAGTGTTGTGTACAACATACACATACGTTATACATCATATTCTAAATGTGTACACGATAGATCAAATATGTATGTAAAACTTTTCCAATTAGTTCAAAAACTCTTCATCATCCACTTCAAATTTGATCATCATTTCCCTCACAAATAAAGATATTGGAAGTTATATGAAAGCTAAGACTTTCATGTTTCAACAATGAAAAATCCAACAGTTAAGAGCAAAGGAATTAATGAGGCGACACAAACAATTTAGATTCTCCATAATTATTTAGTATTTGTTTGTAGTTATGGAGCATGCTTATGCGAAAATCAAGATGATATAAGAAGCACAAAAAGGCATAGTGAAAACGTTAACAAAGTTACAGATTGCAGCAGCAGTTATCTACAAGCTAAATATTCTACAGAATGCAGCAACAGTGACAGAAAAGAAAATATTACAACAAAATCTGCAGATTGCAGATTGCAGATTCCACACACTATGCCAAAGTTATTTGCAGAGAGCTTCTTAGACAATAATTTGGAATTGTAGTATTGTATTAATATATGTGATTTCTTGAATGTGAAAGCTGGTGATAGGGTATTGTTTAGGTTTTGGTGCTTATGCGCATATGACCATGAATGGGAATATTCATATTCCAATTGGTGGTTCTGGTCATATTTCAGAAAATGGAAAAAGCTTCTATTCAGGTAAAATGTCGAAATTTTGATGTGAAATCTTGCTGTTATTAGCTCAAAATAGATTAAAAAAGGATATCTTATGGTCATGCATGCTTCAAGGTGCCGCCAAACCAAAAAAAAGAACTTAAAAGTATTTATGATGATTTGCATTGTTCTATAGAAGCCAAAACTGAACCATATAAAAGCAAATTCTATCTTAATTTGTATTAGGCAAATGAGGAGCACAGCCACAGATGGTTGCCTGTTGTTGCAAGCTTTTGTGACGAGAATAGTAACTGACTGAATCCTCAATATGCCATTTCACTTAAATCGGGGATACTATACTTTTAGAGCAACTCATAATTAGGTAATTTTAAAGAAAAGGATCCTGTACTCTGAGGGAATATCTATGATTTCTACTAAAACATTCAAATCGATATTCAACTAAAAAGCTCCTGGAACACCAACCTTAACGTAAGGGTAGCAACACGACTAATCAATAAATTGGGACGTAAATGTTCTACACTTCACCAACAAAACAAGCAAGTATGAACAGTGGTTCAAGAGAAAAACAAGACCTATCTCAATTCAAACCAATGCCACTAACAAGAACCAAAAAAAGAAAAACTCAGTCGTATTTAAAGTGTTTCGCCACCATTCATTAATATTTCAAAACCATACGGAATAGTAACAAGTCAGAGTTACTTGCATATCATCAGAGCGACGGCAACAAGGAAACTAAATCTGACATACAATAACTACACTTCAACCTCATACAAACAAGCAAGATGAACAGTGGTGAGAGAAACAAACCTTAGCTCAATTCAAACCAATGCCACTTAACAATAACCAAAGAAAGAAAGAAAACTCAGTCGTATTTAAAGTGTTTCGCCACCATTCAAGAATATCAAAAACCATATCGAGAATATGTCAACAAAGTTAAGAGTTACTTTCATACATAGAGCTAGGCAACAAGGAACTAAATTTGACATAGAAAAACTCACTTCAACCATGTACCAAACACGCAAGAGAAACAGTGGTCAAGAGACACCCAAAATTTAGCTCAATGAAAACCAA
This sequence comes from Solanum habrochaites, assembly GCA_027704765.1. Lineage (NCBI taxonomy): Eukaryota > Viridiplantae > Streptophyta > Magnoliopsida > Solanales > Solanaceae > Solanum > Solanum habrochaites. Next base: position 36,448,158 of record JAKWJA010002491.1, on the reverse strand, counting down.
GCCCACCAACCTACTACACAATAACCAGAAAGAAAACTCCCCCGTCGTATTTAGAGGTTCGCCACAATTCAAAATATTCAAAACCATATCGCGAAGCATATTAACAGTTAAGAGTACTTCATCATCATAGAGCGAGGCAACAGGAAAACTAAATCTGACATAGAAAAAACTTACCACTTCAACCATACCAACAAGCAAAGATGAACATGGTCAAGGAGAAGAACAAAACCTTAGCTCAATCAAACCAAAGCCATAAAATAACTAATTTGATTCAAACAATGAAAAGTGTTTAACTCAATAAAAATTAAAACAAGAAGACTTTCTGAGAAACTGAGAGGACTAATTTGAAAAAGTTACTAAATACCTTTTTGAAGAATTGAATCATGAGTTGACCGGAAGATTGTAGAGGATTTTGGACTTTTACAGCTGTGTGCACTACCGCATCAATAGGTGACGCAATGTTAGATACAAAACCCCCTTGCATACTCGAACATTCAATCCAGGGTTGTTATTGAAGCAATTGAACTATCCTAAAGCATTTATTCTCTATTTCTTCTCTTATCCTCTCTCAGTTCATTCATTTCTTCTTTCAGAGAAGTGATTTCATTAGTATTTTTTGTTTTAGCTTGCTATTCCTCATCTTTCTTCAATGAATTTCTGTCACTAATCTACCATAGCACCTAAGTACGACCAGGCTGCTCCTTACCAAACACTGCCGTACAAGCATCATCTGCAGTTTCCCGGATTTGTGATTCTGTGAAGTTCAGCCTATTGAATAAAATTGGCAACTTGCCTATTAATATTCAAGTACGGTTCTATATTGCTCTCTGAGCACTTAAATGAGTTTATGATGGTCATTAAGTAACTTCAATTGAATCCCTTCAAGCATAGTAAAAAAATTATCACCCTTTTAAACAATGTAAAAAAAAATTAAAAACCTGAATTAAATTCATTATAATACACTTTAAAAAAAACCATACTATTGCATTTGTCAGTATCGGCCTGAGTTCCTTTCCCGTTTTGTACGAGTTGAATAAACATTCAGACTTTTATTGTTCCTCATGTTTTCTTGTTTGCACGCTACATAAATTAGATAAAAAGATATTAAAAACTTAGTATAATCTATTGGAGGAATACAAAAATGATTAAATGTATATGTCGCGAAAGATGCTAAGTGTTAAAAAAACAAACATGCCACGCGTACTCTTGCGAAACTAATAGGTCCCATTCGAGCCTCAATTTTTCTTTCTATTTTTTTGGGAATTCATCCCACACATGGCCATATAATTATATAAAAGATATGTTGATAAATAAATAAAACAAAAAAAGAATCGATCTAATCCAAAATATGTTTGAAACCAATAGAAATGTAGTATTTTGAGCTTACTGAACAGTTGGGTCTTTCAATACTCGATCAAGTGACGGAATAATTCTTCTTCCAATGTCACTAGGAGTTTTTCTCGCAGTCCTCAATGGTACTAGTTATAAAAAAGATCTCTCTTTAATTTTTTGCTGTTGTATCGCTTCCAAGCATCACGAAAAAGGCCAGTAATCACCCACGCTTTTCCTTTTATTGGAATTAGAATTTGACTAGTAAAATAAAATATAGTTAGCTTCAATCTGTAAAAACAAAGAATTAATATTGCAATTAAAAATGAATTGTTCTTACATTGATAATTCCCCACATGCGCTTTTTTAGTATCTTCTGGCACGCTATGCCCACTAGTGTAAAAATCAAAGTGATGAACACTCGGATTCCTTGAAATTGTTCTATAAAGTGTGAATTACGGAACCTATCTTACCAGTGGTCCCACTGCTTGCCTTTATCAAAAATGTCACCCGCTTTTCTTGCAACTTTCTTGCAAGTGAATATCCCTTACTGTTGTTTTCCCGACTTTTTTCGCCTCCATATTTTTGATATATGTAAAGTACAGTACAATAAGAAAAGGAGTCATTTATATAAGTAAAAATGTCGTTATAAAAGCTGAGACATACCTTTCGTATAGAATCAAGCCAATTTCCTCTTCTATAGGCAACACTCATCCCTATTGATTTCTTAATGATAAAAGCTCATCACTAGGTGTGGTTATCTGTTTTTGTTCATCGCCTTTGATCGACTTCCTTTACTGCTTGCAGGGTGGTAGATCATTAATAGTAAGTGTTTCTTTCTGAACACTGTTCTCTAGAACTGATCAAGAACTTGTGGCCGGTATGACAGACTTCCTCTCACTGTTTGAACGTTTAATTGATATTTTGATAATTACCATGATGGTACATCTGAATTCCCAAATGTTTTTCCCCAGTCACATTAAAATGATCAGTAACACCGTTGCTTTGAAGACATTGAACCTAAAAGTTTTGCAATAGGAAGTTAATTTTTTTCTCTTGAAGGACTCTCAGAGTGAAAATAATCTCTTATTCATTTGTCGCATAAATCCTCAGAATTCTTTTTTGATGCGCTTATTGGTACGGCTCTTCTTGCGTTATCATTGCGTTCGGAGCCAAGTTGTTCTTTTAATCTTTGAACTAGGATTAGGACAAATTCAAGTACTGATCGATATTGCATATCAAAGTTCAGATTTCTTCATGGGATTGAGCTTGGTCGGATCGAACCCTTTTTCTTGTGCGTGTTGATTGATTCATCTTTCCGCCTTCTTTTGGAAGATCTTTATTTTATTTCCCAACAGTAACTTAACCTATAAAACAATAATAATAGTTATTGTTAAAGAGAAAAGCAAACCTGCAAAATAGAAGAGGACTGATTCACTAGCTATTAGAACGAGTTGTGAACCAATCTTTAGCTTCCAGAAATTTAAGGGAGTAGAGTAGTACATAAGGAGACTGATTTCACTGTGTTGCTTCACTGCCTGACTGTGCTGCCTGTACTGTACAATGCCTAATGTAATAGGGGAAAAAATAAAGAATTTAGCTGACAACACAATTAACGTTTACTATCAGAATGAATGATAAATGTAACATACATAATCCAGAGTATTTTACTAAAACCTTAGTTATACAAGGTGGGCCAACATACAGTCAAATAAAAATAAAGTAAGACTAGAATACAAGCTTCATCAACAAAACAATAATTACATAAATTAAGAAGTCAACATAAAAATTTATCGACCAAAAACAGTCCACACATAAACCAAAGCCAAAATCTATCCAGTAGACATCTTAATGGTGTTGTACCCAAAAAAAAGTTAAATAACAAAAAAAAAAAGTGAGTTGAAAAAGTTGAGTTGCACTAATATTTTCTCATAAAAAATAAGAATACTCATGGTGTCAGTCATCTTCAAACACGTCTTCAGGATTCATCAGACTCATCTTCAGAATAATCTCAGACAACTCTTTTCAGATTCGTCTTCACACATTCTTCAGTTATATCGAACTCTCTTCAGAATCATCTTGTCAAATCCTTTTATACTCAACCTCAAGTTGTTTGAGTATCAAATTCCTCCGGAGGCACGGTCAATAACAGTTTATGGTATATCATTCCGTACTAAGGGAACTTCACATCATCTTCTGGTCTGGATTGGTGCCGTCAAGTGTTCAGACCAATCTCATTTTCATTAATTTGTGGGAGATCAGATTCCAATCATCACTCATGTTAAACAAAGTCTCTTCGCATAGTTCTCATAAAATAATGTATATCTTGATCATTATGGCAAAAAATTGTCTTGCAGCTAGAAGCATTAATGATTTTCGTATGGAGATGCAAGCACAAAAGGATCTTCCAGAGAGCATCTCTTCGTTAAATAGACTACGTCGGCCTATACATATCTTTCTCCACCTGCATACAATCCACTAAAGACAACAACCTTAAAATGGACTATAATTAGTAAACTCCAACTAAATCAATTTTCTACCATAAATAAGTTCAAATCGAGCAATCGGGTTCTTATCCTTGAGCTTGCAAAAGGCTCGTAGTTGATGGCAACAAGGTAACACCACTCTTTGTGTTTGTTCTGCATCACGCGGCCTAATATGGAAATTCTATATCCATTGATGGATACCACAGAGATCTTTTAGGCAACAACAGTTGGTCCTCAGACAATTGTTTTATCAAATCAGGCACAACCTCTTTGCAAAGCACGAGTTTCAAACCATGAGAGAAGTTTGACAATGTCCTTGGCCTTGCTACCATTTAGATCTTGCGGCATTGAGTATTAAACCTCTTGCATATGCTTCTACACATCATGTATGTTTTTTTTTGTTAAAATTATAAATAAATAAATAGGTAAAACTTAATTATACAAATAAAAATAACTTATTAAAGTAAAGTACCTAATATATTCTTGAATTTCATCACATTTCCCAATAAGTATGCAGTGCCGACTAGTGATTTGTTGTCGAAAACAAATGGATCCGTTTTCTTTTCTCCTATAGGACTCCCTTAATAGGAACAAAACTTACTGTTATGCATCAGGGGTTGGGTCACATTCACATTATTTGGGTTCTTCTATTAAAATCTTGTTTGTACCGCCCCATTCAGATATCTTGGAAAATAAATCATACGCTATTTCCCACACGTGCCTCTGCTAGGCAACCTTCTGCATAACGTCTATTGCGGATATGATGATTTAAATGGTACCCATTCTCTTTCAGGGGAATACATCCATCGGTTTGAACTGGACCACGAATCCACTTCATTCGACCAAATGTATAGACAGGCAATGAATCATTATAATCAAAAATGACGGAGGAAAAATTCGTTCCAACGTCGTTTCCCTTATCTCAATTCTAAGCAATCTAATCTTCCAATGTTATAAAACGTTTTGACACAAAACGTTGGAAGAAGGGAGCCTAACGAAGTTAAAGCAATAGCCACATGATCTGCGAAAGGTGCTTTTAAATGGGAATATGTGGAAGCAATAAGAAAAATGCAATGAGATCATGGTCTTATAACCAGACAATTTCCTTTATCCAGTTGCACGCACCTAGATATATAGAGCACTGCCACAGGTAGCTGGTGTCTTTTAAAAACTCCACAAAAAACTGATTTCTCTCCATGTGTTCATTGAGAAGCAAGCTTTTGCAAACTTTGTTCTGTTATATCTCCAGCATCATTTGGATGAAGATTTTCAATTCCCATCTCTTTCAAATCATATCGGGCTTTGCACGATCCTTTGTTTTGACCAGGAATTCCAAAAGAGTTCCAAGAATGCTATCACTGATGATCTTTTATGTGCATTAATCCGGTTATTGGCGTAACAAGTATGCTGCCGAGTAGGGTAATTCAAAAAAAAAGGGACCTTTTTTTCCATGGCCATATTTGATCTCTTTATCTTTCTTTCCAAACACATTTTCAAAAAATCTTTAGTATGAAGCACAAATCAGTCCCTGGATAGACAAAATGTTACTGAAACTAATCAAGAATAAGATATTTTTTCAAGAATCTGGAATGTTTCAAAGCTTAACGGGAATCACGTTATAAGGTTCTACTGAAACTAATTTTAAAGAGTCATTACTTTTACTTCATTGTTAGGTAGCCTTCAAAAATCTAAAAAATGGAAGAAGAGAAAACCATTAAAGTGATCTCAAAGCAGCAAGTGAACTAGGCTTTAAGTTAATCAGAACTACCAGGACTTACAAAACAAACTCAATTTACCTAATCAAAAAATCGTTCAGGAAAAATAAGGGGAGATAACTAGAAGGACTTATCTATATAAGCTTAATCATTGTAAAGGGACTTTCTTGATTTCTATTCCTAGTTCTGGTTTCAATTCTATATCTCACGGCAGCTATATAATATTAGTAAGTTAAGCAAAAATCACACATAGAACGATAAAACGGTTGAACATGGTCATCGAAAGCACAAAGATAAAGGCACTACTAATTTTTCTTTCCATTTGGATGGAATGCACTGAGAAGAAGCTTTTATAGTCAAGAGGTTTACTCTCTCCCGTATTTAGGGGATTCTTACGTAGAATTTATAATTCACTGTTTTAATTGTTTTCTTGACACAGAAAAACAATCATTTTTTGTAATCTGTGCATCTGCTTGCTTGCTGATTAATGACATCTTCTTACTTCACAAAAATATGTCTATGGAAGAGATGTGTTGTCTTATGAGGAAATCTGTCATATAAAGTGGGAAGAAACACGACTTTATGATTCATATCTGGCATGTGACCGTAGGGAGAAGGAAGAAAGAAACATAGACCAGACATCCACACAATAATTTCTGAAAATTATAGGACACCAACAAATGGTACTCAACACTATTCTAATTGGCATGAGATGAGTAGTTAAGCAATCAAAAAGTTTAAGTTGTTATCTCAAAAGTAAAATCAAGGGGTCTTCAAACCACAATGTGCACTGCAAACCTAACTAATCGTATTGAAATAATCATCTGATAGTCTAACAAAAACCACATAAGAGTAGAATAATAATTAAATAACACATTAGATATATAAGATAACACAAAGATATACCATGAAAACCAAAATTATATGGTCATCGCCAGTACAAATATAATCACTCCATACTTAAAATGTTCATCTTTTGAAAAGACAAAACTTGGTAAAAAATTCTCAATCCAATTAATTTCATACAAAATCAACTTTGAACTAAACATCTATAAAAAAAAGAAAAAAAAACAAAAGATCCGATCGTCAATAACAACTCTAAACCTTGTAATAAACCTTATCAGCGGAGACCCATAATGAGCGACAAGTGAATCTTATTCAATCTTAATGTTCAAAACCGATCCAATATATGTATGTCTCTATCTGCAATCTATCTAGTCGTCGTCACCATTTCTATATAAAATTTAGTAGTCACTTGCCATTGAACTGTATAAAGGAAATGGATATCATATCCAACATATATCGTGACAAGTAGAAACTGTTCACAAATTTGATAAAGGAATGATAATATTAATGTTGTATCTATTCACGATTTTAATTCAGTATTCTTTTACATACTTGATGAGTTACATCATGTCAAAAAGTGAGAATGTAGTTTTAATACCTTATTTCTACTAGGTTGTCCTATAATTAAAGACAGTAAGAAAGTTATAATTCACGTTTACATTAAAAATACATGGGAATAAACTGACTCAAGATATTCAAAAATGAGATGATTATCTCATTTAGGCACATGCTAAACGTGTCAAGTATATTTCATTATATTTTTTTTACAATCTAATTATCTGATCCATGGAAAGTGGTACAAGTCGAGTACAGATCAGCGTGGATCAACCTTCAAACTATAAAAAATATATCCAATAAGTACTAGGTAGTAACATAGCAGGAATTCATCTAAATTAGAGGCTTTTGATTCATATTCAACAAGGAAAATCGTTGAGGAGCAGAAGTGGGTGTAAAGAACAACCCCAAATTTCTCATTTTTAAATATGTCCTTGGGTGGAAGAGTTACCCCAAACATGCGAAGGAGCAGAAGTGTAAGCTTTAGTAGGTATGACAAAAATTTCATATAAAGCAGGCACAAAACAACAGGAAGAGGATAGCCAGAATCTGCAGTCTTAAAAGATGATTTAGTTCATTTTTCGGACAAAGTAGACTTAGCTAGTGAAAACGCAAATTTGGAGAGTCCGTTTTTCTAGTCACTTATCAGCACAGGATGGGAAAATATGTGATTAAATATTTGAGAGTCCGATAAACATAGTCAGTGAGGGAAAAAGGAACTTGGACCATAGACTGTCTTTACAAATTCTATTTACTACTATTTTATATGGAAGAACTTGACATTGTAATTGAACTTGGAAAGTTACAAGACATATCTCATCTGTTGGTTCTAACTAATCACATAGGTTCAATATTTAAAATCATACAAAACTTTATTCCATTGTTTGCACTATTCTTCCTAAATTCTTACTAAAACTTAGATGAAGCAAGCCTCACTTTCAACAATATCCAAAAATCACAACAAGTGGTCAATACACAAAAAAACAAATATTTCTAAATTAATTACTGTTACTGCTAAAGTAAAGTTAGCAGAAAAGACTCACAAGTAATGTTCCCAGTCCCACACCGTCTAGACTTGAAAAATATATTTATATCTCCAATTTCTAAGGCATATGATTATCTTTTCAGTATTAGCGCAACTCAAAACATACAAAAGACAAAGTTTAACAAATTCATACTACGAGCTGATCCCAAAACAAACTAAGCAATATGACTAAATGTTTCTGGACTATACTTGAAAATGCACTAGACAAAACAACAAAAATGCTTCTAGACACTTGTCAAGAAATGTAGTCGAAAAAAGAAAAATTTTACCAGCAAAATAGCTACCACGGACAGAAATCAATGTGTTAACAAAGAACAAACCAAGCTAAGACGAGAAAATCATGAACCAGGAAGACTAAAAAAAGACTAAAAAAACAGTGACTTAAAACATAATTAAAACTTTTTCACATCAGTAGAGTAGCTACATACCACTTGACGAAATCTAATTAGGAAAAAAAATTTATAGGTATAACCAGCTTCCACCCTTCAGTTCTTCGAGAAGAAGAAACTTAGCTTACAACTCAGTTCCTCAGATACTTGCTTAGCTTCAGCTTCTACATTCACATTTAAGAGAAAAAATAGTCTGTCAAAAGATAATCTGCCCCTATAAGTCACACAACTACAAACTAAAAACTCCCTAAATCAATAAAATTCATATCAATAACACAAGTCATAAAAACCCTAAATTTATTTGGACTGACACAAAAAGAATATCAAAAATCTTAGAGCTATAATTAGACTTTTGAAGATAAAATTTCCCTGATATAAAACTATTCCAACAACCCTAAAGCTTTAAAATAGAAGCAGTGGATGTGTGAAGATTTTTTTCAACTTTCAAAAGAAAATCTGATGGAAAACAACACTTTACCCAAGAACTTTGAAGAAAATCGTCTTCTTACAGACTACACCAATCTGGAAAACGAAAGCTGGAGAAGGAGGGATCTCTCTTCAGTTCGCCTTAGAGGAATCATTGCTCTTTGATTCTTCGACTGAAAATGGAGTTCTTAACTGAAATGGTTTGAACACGCATGTGGTGTGACAAAAATCGCATTTCTTCCGTTCTTCGATCCTCTTTTTCAGTTCTGCAAATGGTTCTTCAGTTTTGAACATAATTTTGGTCTTCAGCTGAAGTGAAAGTTTCAGCTGAAGTTTCAGTAATGTTGACCATTGTGTTGTTAATGTTTATTATTTTAAATATCTTTAATGTTTTATTTTTTGGCCAAATAAAAAGGGAGGGAGATCTCAATTTTTTTAATGTTAAAAGTTAGAGGGAATATAAAATTTTGGGGAAAAACACTAGGCACATTTTTTTTATGTGGTATTAATACTTATAGAATAGCACACTTTAAAAGTGTGGCATTTATGTAAATAGGTGCCAACTATAACAAACACTTATACAGTGCTAGGGTGATCCCACTTTAAAAGAGTACCTTTAGACAGTGTGCTAATATTAGTGTAACTAAAAGTCAAAATTTTGCTACACTTTAAAAAACGTCCCCAAAAAGTATTTTGAGGGCAACACTATATAAGTGTTGTCCAGATTATGTGTGTTGCGTTAGACCTAAAATGGTGGTAGTGTTAGTGCTAGTAAATCTTCTAGTTGAGGACATCAACTCTTTTCAATTTGGTTAGAGCACAATCCGAGAAAGGAAGGATTGACACCATAGTATTTGTATCCGGTTATTCAGCAAATCAATGCCAAAATCAATTTCCCATTCGGGAGGAATACCGGGAAGGTCATTAGGAAACACCATTAGAAATTAAATTACTACGGGGACCGACTCAATGAGAAGATTTCAAAGTCTAGATTTTGGACTCTTACAATATGGTATAGACAACCTTTATAGATTATTTTGCATTCTTTTAGACAAGATATGATACAACCTCTAGGAATAGAGTTTCCCCTCTTCCACTCTACAACGGGTTCATTCAAAAGTTAAATTTTACAACCCTTGTCTAACAAACAATAGAAGCAAAACAAACATACAACAAATCCATACCTAATCTAACATCAAAATAAAGTATATCTAGTTCTACTAGATCAACATAAGAAACTCTATTGGGAAATATTATTGGAAAATTTCTATACACCCTTTTTGCGACAACCGACTCACCCACAAAAGTAGACACTATAAAAGGTTCATGCAAAATATCTGGTAAAATATCAAACATTTTAGGTACAAAAGGGGTAACAAATGATAAAGTAGCACTGGGATTAAGTAAGTCATATTCATCAATGGAGAAAACATTCAACATACCGTTCACCCCATTGGGAGAAGTTTGTTGCTCACCCTTAGAGCGGAGAGCATAAAAGTGATTCTTTTTAGGAGCATCACTAGAACAACTATCTTTAGCTTGACTACCCCTCTCTTGATTCTTCAAGTTTGAACAATCTCTCACCTTGTGACAACTCTTGCACAACTAAAGTAATTTCCATTTCCTACCAAACACTCATCAAGATCACCCTTCACACACTTGGCACATGTAGGGTTCTCATTTGGTGAGTTTTCACTCCTTCCCTTTAAGCTCACGATTTATTTCCCTAGTCATCACGACCCTTAGGGAATTTTTATAGAACATGATTACAAACCTGCTTTTTAAATCTAGTCTTAACTTATGTTTCAAGCCTATTCTTTGAAGAACCTCCATCAAATGACCTTCCTCTCTTAGCTTATGTACTCTTTCTCTTACCCTTTGCCTCCTCACCCTTCTTTCATGCAACATTAGACGGGAAATGTTCATTTATTCATGTATCTTGGTAGAATGGCACTCCTCTTGTATGTCCTCCGGCACCCCGTCACAAAGTGGCTCATTTGTTATCTAGGATCGGAAACAAAAAAATGGGCCTATTTGAACAATTTAATGAATTTCAAGGATTATTCATGAACACGCCTTCCTCCTTGGCGAAGTTTGATGAACTCCACCACTTTTTCCTCCCTTATGTCACTAGGAAAGAATCAATTTAGAAAGGCTTCTTCAAAATCTCCCAAGTCAACGGACTACCCCTCAATTACCTATTATCTCTCAATTGCACATACCATGATTGTGTACAGTCCAACGATTTAGTAACACGAAAACCATATCAAGAATGAAGATCACAAAGTAAAGAACAGAACTTCGATCATATCATAATAATTAATACAACTACTCATGAATACTCATCAAGTAAACCAGTGCAATGACTAAGCAAAGCCCTATAACCTTACTCAATCATGTATCCTAAAAAAGAAACCATAAACAATGTCCAACTTCACATAACATAACCTTTAAGGATACCTAACATCATACTTTAATAGTACAACATAATCAAATGTTCAGGAAGATAGTCATCACTATATAATAGAATTTATATCGTAGCATCAACATGTTATAACCATATTCATCATTATCATATATATATATAATATCAACTTCCTATTGATTCCATCAAGGTCAACTAGTGCAAGGCATAAGTTGAGTTCCATACCCCTACCTTGGCTAAGTTAAACCTTTACCGGCCAAAGTAAAACCAAACATACACATAAATTTATAGGTGGATCCGCTAGCTAGTCTTTGTTTTGGGGAAAAATTGTTCAAGAACTAAATGATAGTATGTTCCTTCTTGATACCACTTGGTAGTTGTGTCCTCCTCCAATATGAATCCATTGGATGATTTTTCCTATTTGGGAAGTCAACATCTCATATATTACTTTTGGGATAATCTTCGTCTTTGGGAAGTCATCACCTCCAATTTTCACGTTCACTCGGTTCTAAGCAAAGTTCCTTTATTAAAATGTTTTTAAGCCTTTAATTATCAATCGTAGCTTAGTTTACTTCATAGGGTCTATCCCTTGTATAATAATCATCACAAATATCTCAATATGAATTTAATTACTATAGTCCTTTCATCACAATACATATAAGTTAGGTCAACACATTAGCATTTCATAGCATATGAAGGAACGTTGTAAGTTGCCACCAGCCTTATATCACGTACACTTTAATAGACCTCACAACATAGTTAAGCATTTCAGTTCAACATCATACCACCCTATCATTCTAATATGAAATATCCCTTTTAACATGTTTTTATGATATTTGTGAATATGGTCTCATACTAAGTACAAGTTTTGTTCTAACCCCATGTAACACTTTGAAAATCCAAGACGAGTCTTAGAGCCTAACATATGTGTCATAGGGTCTAATAACTTTTTTAAGACCTATATTATTAAATATAGGTCATTTAGGAAATTTAAGAACCAAAACATCCAAGAACATCAATGACGTTCGGAAACTAGTGCTAATGGGTACAAGCATGCCTAAGCCTCTTTGATTTGCTTTTAGGAGTAAGAAATGCATGAAATTAGGTGCAATGGTGTAAAAGATGTATTAAATATTAATCCTAGTAGAAACTTCTGGGTACGAATCTCCAAGTACAAACCAAGGGTCCTTGAGGAGAACCCTAGCACGTAAGAGACAACAGCGCCTAAGAAGTGTGTAACCACGATAAACCATTAACGGCTCGTGCGTGGATCGAAGGGGCGTCAATGCCCACCATCGTTCCACACTTAGAAAAAAAGTTTGAGTCCTTCATATGAAAATTCTGTAAACTCAACAATGGTTGTGTAACACGAAAGGCACAGTGCCTGTCGGCTCACAGACGGACCGTCGATGGGGTTACGTCTATGAGTGTCCATTTTCTGCACAATTTAAGTTAAGCCAAATTAAAATAAAAAGGGTGTTTAGGGTTTCTTTACGTGTTAATGGAAGATTAGTTAACTAATATAACCCCCCATATAAATACCCTAACCATCATTAATCTAAACACAACTCACAAAATAAGATCTCTTCTTTCTCTCTATATTTGGAAGCAACATTTGAAGACAAGCTAGGGGGAGGTTTTAGGGGCTGGAAGGTACAAAATCTCCATTAATTCTTCATAAATTAACAAGGTATGATATCTCATTAACCTTTGAGACTCTTTCCTTGAAGGGTTTCAAAAATTGAGTTTTCATGTGGGTTTCTTTAAAAAATGAAATCGATGTTGTGAACTAAATTGTTTATGGTTACTTGAGGATATAATGGATAGATTAACACGTATTTTGAATTGATTATGATCAATTGTGATAGTTTATTTCAATTGAGTATTATGATCCTTAACCTTTAACCCTAGGTTGATCTTGATGTAAATTGGTTTTAATATGTACTTTACTTTGAAAACCTTTAAGCACATTCAACACGACTATGCCAAATAAATGAAGGAATATTCATTAAGTCATAGGCATTTACATCAGTAAACAAACAACATAAACACTAGTCAATTCAACATGCATATCATGCAACTAAATACATAGTCAAGTGACGCTATAATCATGTCATAAATAACCACAAGCCTGGATATTATTACACTTCATCATAACCAAAGACAATTATTTATAAATCCCTATCAAGTCAACAAGTGGAATAACGAAGAAAATCCCCATAACCTTAACATAATTCAATAATAAACATGATAACAATACTAGAAGAGTCACTACACAATTATTCAGTACTAATCAATGCTTAAAACATGATTACTCAGGCCAATTTACATAACCTTGATCACATGACAGGATTAGGGTAAAAGAAAACAATTAATTCTAATTTCCTAATGATTGGTGTAGAAATATCATGCATTAGTGATATAACCCACAATCAAGACAATTGAATTAATCACAATATTTTATATAAGTAAGAATTGAGGGTTACCCCGTAACGTGCAATGATTCCTAGATTTGATGGTGTCGTTTTTAAGTAAATATCAGAATTGCGAAAATGGTCAAATACATTCAGAGATCTTTTGGGTAGTTTGGTGATTATTTATTGATGGTTATTGAGTCTTTTTAAAACCCAAAAAGTCACCAATCAAGCAAAAACAAAAGCTCTCCAACCCCTTTCTCAAAAACCTCCTTTAATAAATATTGATGCTCAAAGGAAGAAGTAAAAATTCTCCAAGTTTTTCAAACCAATTCCGTTGTCTTTATACAAATACGATATTGTGTTTCATCTTTGACTATTCTTCCATTCAAGGATTTAATTTCAAAGGCTTTTCAGAGGTTGTGAAAACCATACAAATTGCTATTTTGAATTCCCGCCATGGGTTCTTGCATGAAAGGATTTGAATCAATGTTTTATGATATAATTGATGTTAATTGAATGTTTTAATATCAAAAACTCTATGAACCCATCATTACATGAATTCTGATAATGTCTTTCAAGTCGGTGAATTAATTATGGTTTAATCTTATTTATTTCTTGTGTAGATTTGTATGAGCTATTTAATTAGGTGTTGATTGAGGTTAGAATTGTTAATGGCTGCCTTATAATGTTTATATCTATATTGAGTGTTCATGGAACATTCATTTAGTTTAATTACTGGCTTAGTCTTATGTATATTGTTATAGGTAATATCTCTATATGTGAATTTGTATTATAAAGACTAACGAATGATTGTAATGGCTATAGGAAGGTGGTGAGTTGACCTAATTCCTTTGTTTAGGTCGCGCCCCATTTTCGCAGAAAATGGGTTTTGTCCACGACCTAACAACTCTTTTGGGATTTCGAGTTTGGAGTCGCAACCTAACAAATTAAGGCGCGTTATGGCACCTATCTAACCTAACTAAGTCTAACTAAGGTCAACGACCGAGATAGGGTAAGGGTTCAAATTTACCCTCGAGGGAAGGTGTTAGTGCACTCCCGAGTCCACAAGGTGGGTCCCGGCCGGTATTCCCCCCGCGCCCCCATGCAATCTATGTGGGAGTTACAATTAGCAATCAAAGTCATTCAATTATTAATTTGTTTATCTTGCTAAGTGATATAAACATTAATACTATTTTAGTATTTTTCTTTCAATTTGCGCTGCACGGCAGTGATAGCAATGACTAAACATACAGGTTTTAATTTTATTTAAGTATAGGAGACTAAGTTATAAACAAAATTTGTAATATTACGCAATTAATAGTGGAGAAAGTAAAGTTTTTGAAAATTGAGCATTTTGGAATATGAATTTTTTTTTTCACAAAAATGTTTGTTTCTTATAGGGATGAGCGACATATTGTTGATCGCGCTCCTCACCATAGAAAACAATTGTGATTTTGATGGTCGGACCCTAAAATAGTTTATGTTTGAAAATGATTAAAAGATTTAGTTTACATTTAGGCACATAATATTTACTCATAAATACACATAATTCCTTTTGCAAATTCAATGGTAGGGTTTGTTACATCTGAGGATGCTCGGTTTAATTTAACAATCTAAGCTAGACCCTCATAGTCCTTTGACTTTCCACTAACGATAACGGTTAGGGGAGATAGTGCGTATATTTATTTCAAAAATAACAATGTCATAATCCAATCCAAATTTTTAAATGAAGAGTGAATAATGATTTTAAGAAAATTATGTTGGGCAAAACTTTGTAAGTAAGAAAAAAACACTAGTCGAACAATAAAGTTGTAAATTTATTAAAATTGAAAAGGGTTTTTACTATTGAAATTTTTTAAAGCCAAGTAATTTGTTAAATGCAGAAATGATTTCTATTTAGTATCATTATTATAATTTTTTAAAAAAAATATTGCATCCTGAATGCCGGAAATCTTCAAGAAGACAATGTTACTAATTAATAATATTAACTATTTGGGAGGGAAGGGCACAAATATGCACACACAAATTTTATTTTTTATTGATATTTTTAAAGTTATTTACAATCCTATAGACCATGAAGTTCTAGGTGTTTCAAAAAAAAACACATATATGCATCATTTTGTGAATCTAAATAATATGAACAAATTAATCCTAGGCATGTTTTCCTACGTGACAAGACAACTGCTAAAAGTTTAAACATTTTTTAAACACCTAATCAGCCTACTAAATTTATCATGATTTGATTTTAACATTCAAAAATTAAATGGAATCTATTATTATTTTTTTATAAAACTTATTAACAAAACCGTCAAGCAAATTAAAATTGGTTAGATTAAACCCTTAAAACAATAAATTCTAGGTATTAAATACAACTATAGGATGATTTTAAACTTTTTTTTAAAAAAATTTCAAATGAAAAGTAGGCACATGTAACTGCCCCTCTTAGACGATCCCCCAAACAAATTATATATATTGATCTTTAAGGAGTTAACAATTACTCTACATTCGAATAAATAAATAAGCAGAAAAAATAGATTCAAATAAGCAAATAAATCTTTCTTCATGGTTAATCTTCAACTTGAATATCAAGTTGGGAACCCTGAACAAGCAATACTAACTACACAAGTATCACTTTTATTAGTCAAGGTTAGACAATATGCAATGGTTTTACCAACTTATAGATAACAAAGGAATAGAACAATGAGCTCATATAAATGTTATGAATACAAAAATAATTTAAATGTTAATGTCCGAATACTAACCGGTTAAGTAGATTAGAATGGTAGCCAATGAAAACAAGTTGATCCAACCTTTACTCGAACAAAGCAAATAGCAAGTAGCGAAGAAAGCACGTTGAATTGTTTAACCGAATCTTAATGGAATGTTAGAGTAGCAAGAGAGCAATTAGATAAGGAAGAGGATGATAGAACGTGGTGATGAGATTAATGAAGTGTATGGTTCTATGAAATAATGCGGGAGGGGGTCATATTTATATAAGCAGCAAAAGAGGGGAAACAAATAAGAAAAAGAATATGTAAAGGATCAATTAAATATAATTTGTTTTTCCCTTATATACAAATGACCAAATCCAGAACAATTTTAAAAATTTCTTTACAAAATATAAACAAGTATAATAAATAATATGGAGTAATATTTTATTTTTCCTTAAATAAAAATGAAGGCAAAAAATAATAAAATCCGTCCTGCCAATACGATCAAATTCCAAAATTAACATGTCAAATTATTTCAACTAAATAAGGGCTTCGCTATATTACAATGAATTGGTAGGAAGAAAAAAAATGTTTAAGGATAAGCAGATAATTTTAATCAATATTCGAAAGATCAGGTAACCTATTTTTAGCTTATAGGGACAATCTATTATCATGGCAACAGTATCATTTCATGCATCTGTCACATAGTTCAGCAATTTAAGGAATATACATACATTTCACAACATCAAGAACAAATTCAACGCATCACTAATTGACTAGAGTGGTGCATATTTGCAATCAATATTAGTTGAGGGAGATAATCAGTTTAAAATCAGTAAGTAAATAATTTCTAAATCAGAACTACTATTCCTTCTACAGACAAATAACAAAGGTGAATTACAATTTAGCAATAACACAGTTTTGACAAAGAGGGATATGATTAAGATCCATAACAAAAGTATCAGAATCTGAGCCAAGATGATTTTTGTGGAAATTATATATCAAACATTCAAAGACCAACTGTAAATGAAAGGAAATTAAAAATTGCTGACAGATGAGATTAATGCATTCAAAGTATTTTAACCCATGTGTGACTGTTAGAGAGATCCTTCTTTAACCAACTCGCATTTCCAAAAGACTTCAGCGGAGTTGTTGTCGTCGCCGGTGGAGCATGCTGCTGCACTATCTCGCTAGGTTGCTGGTTTCGCTGGACAAAGTTGCCGGTAGTCTTTGCAGGTTTCTGTCCAGCTGCTGCTTAGCCATCCTTGCTGCTCGTCCACGCCGGCATTGCTGCTGCTGGCTGGAGAAGTGTCTACTGGTCGCCTCGCTTGGATGTTGTTGTCGCTGATGATCCTGCAAAGACATTAAAAGAAGAGGGGGCGGAGAGAGGGAGAAGGACGGGAAGGGGAAGGAAGCGAAGGGGAGAGGGGAAGAAGAGAGAGAGAAGAGCAGCGGGGCTGCTGCTCGCCGGTTGAAGCTGCTGTTCGTCGTGGCCTCGCCTGGCTGCTGGCTGTTGCTTGTCACCTGGCAGCTCGCCGGTGGAGCTGCTTGCTGCCAAGAGAAAAGAGAGGGATGAGGGGGAGAAGAGGAGGGAGGAGAGGAGGTGGAGAGACGGAGAGGGGAAGAGGGGTTCACTGTTTGAGTATGGCGATATCGCCGGCGAGAAAGGAGAAGATGGGGAGGCGCCTGCAAAGGAGAAGGGTAGAAGAATGGGTTAGAATTTAGGTTTTGGGGTCTTTTGGTGTTGAGAAAGGTTTTTGGGGGTCTTTTGGTGTTGAGAAAATAAAATCTTTAATCACGACCGTTGATCTGATTTGAAATGAGGGTCTAGGATTCGTTTAATAAAATAGATGGATGAGATTAAAAGCTGAGAATGTAGCGAAATCATATTGGATTGCATAATGAATGCTCCAATTGCAATTAAAATGGCTAGAATTAAAATGAAAGAAGGCTTCGATGATTGTAATACCATTTAACTTGAGTAGCTAGAATTGAAAAGCAATTTATGATTCATATGCTAGAATTTAAAATTTAACGAAAGTGTAGGAATTACTTACTATTTAATTAAAATACTACATTATTAAAATATTTTTATATAATTGAAAATATTTAAATTTTAACCATTTAATTCATTATCCTTTTAAAATATGTTAATAATATTACGATAACTTATAGTAAACATCCTAAAACCTATAATTTCAGCAAAGCCGGCTAAAAAATTTCTTAAATTAAAATTAAAATAACTTATTTAAACGAATAGTATTCCTAAAATGTCAAAGGTCGGGTCAAAATTTGGTGTCCAACACAGCTGCCCCTCTGGTTGATTGATATGAAGAATGACTTGTCAGGCAACAACTTTGACTTATAGCCCTATTTTTTCTCGCCCGACGACAGATGCATCAGTGGGGTCAATCGAGAAACGATATGAGTTGAAAAGTACGACGAGACTTTAGTTTTAAGTCGCCTACCTATCTCTGGTTTCGAGAACCAGGTCGTGTGTAGTTCTATATTCAAGAGCGAATGAAACTCTTAAAAGTTGAAGAGCGCTAAGGTATTGAAAAGGCACGAAATCGGCCTTTGAATGATAAGATTATAATACGAGACAAAGAAGATAGAGTGGCTAAAGATCATGACCGAGAAGCAGAGAGCATGATAGAATAAGGTATCCACCCTTTGAGCACGGTTTTCCATAGTAAGAGTAAGCAAAGAATTGATAAAGTCATTGTTTGTGATAGAGGATACATGATAATTGTAACAAGGGCGATCGATCATAATCTGCAAATTCCCTAGATAAAATGTCAGCTTATAAATGGATAAGTATGACACAATAATAATACAATATGATTTCTAAGATAGACAAGAGGTGAATAACAAAAGCGTATCTTTTTGAGACGTAATGCAACTCTTGGATAGTATTTAAATTTAAATTCTTGAAGGATTGAAACCCATGTTTGAAGAATATACGTCAAAACTCCATAGATTTGATAACTCATACGAAGATCTAATAATATGGAGGACAAAATATCTGGTTTTGAAGGAGAGTCTAAACTCATTTTTAAAAAGCGGGACTAGCAAGTGTCCGTTTAAGGCGGACGACCTAAATCTCATATAAAGCGATGAATAAAGTCCTATGATGCTGACAAGCCTACATGGTCCCTTTAAGTGACGACTCTAAATGTCCTATAAGATGGCCACAAGACCTAAATGTCCGTTTTAAAATGCGGACGAGCGTAAATGTCATTGTTAAGGCGGTACGAGCCTAGACGTTGGCCATTGTCAGGCGGACTCCGAGATGTTACATTGTAAGGCGGACGAGCTAGATCTGGTATTGTACTGGAGGACGAGCCTAAACATGTTGCATTGTAAGGCGGACTGAGCCTAGATGAAGATACATTAGGTCCAACAGTGCGAGTGAATGCCGAAATTCTTCATGGTATCCTGAATGATAATAGTAGCGAAACAATGTGTGAGTAAACAAAATTTGTCGTAGCCTTTTTTGGTAAACAGTGAACACCATTCAAAGGCCGACTTTGGTCTGTATCGGCCATCTTAACTGTAATATAGCTAATGAGTTATTAACTAGACACAATATCAAAATAATGTTAAATGTAAACATGATGCCAATTCCCATGTTGACCATGAATGTTTGTCTTAAGACCGTGACAAAAATGACGTCTTAGGCTATTAATGAGTCTCGGGCCATGAATTATTCAGGGTGGCATCCTCAGGTCATTAAAATGTTTCTGTATGCATGAAAAGAAAAGTCCCTCCCCCCCCCCCCCCCCTTTAGACATGACACCTTCGGATCATGATAGCAAATTAACCCTTAGACAATGCCATAGGATGTTCCGCAGGCCATGAGGACTGATTCCTTAGACTTGGACGCCTTAGGAACATGATATCATAACATGTCCCTCAGTCCATGACATAAAGTCCGCATCCATGAAAGATGAACGCCTTTTAGAAGGCCGCCTTTGGGATATAGGTAATGATTAACGATAGCGTATCTGTTTTTTTGGCATCTATTGATACTCATACTTGATTTTGATCTTTGGGCAACATATAAACTTCAAGCCGATCCAATCTTGGCTTATTCAAACTTGCATGCACAATGCAGTCTCGGTCACAATGCGATGAGGCATTTCTTCTTTGGGAACATGCAATTCGAGCACATTCAATGAAGCATTCTTCGGGCCAATGCAATTCTAGCAGCAATGCAATGCTGCACTCTTCGGGCACAATAGTAATATCGTGCACAGTGCAAATATCTAGAGCATATTAATGATCTTTTCTTTGGCACATCCAATATCGGGGGCACATGCAATGATGCATCTCTTTCGGTGGCAATAAAGATTGAGTCACATCAATATTGCATTCTTCTGCATAAGTCAATATTGGGCATATTGCATGATTTAGTTTCTTCGTGAACATGCATATCGAGCCATGCAATAATTCATTTCTTCTGCACAATGCAAATCAAGCACAATTAAATGATGCGTTTCGGCATTCCTTGGGCATACTATAATGATGTAGTTGTTGAGCAAGTGCGATATCAGGCGTAGGTGCAAATGAATGCAATGTCGGCAATAATGATTTGTCAGGTCACAGTAGTTGCTTGAGGGTATACAGTAGCTTGGGCCTTCCGCCTATATTTGTAAGGTCGAGTGTCCATTTGTTAGGGCTCAAATGTGTAATGTTTGATTGTGAAGTTGCCTTTGTATATGTATCATGTATGGTTTTCTTCTCCATCACAGAAAAATAGGTAGTTTAAAAGGGGGGAGTTTGATCTGTATCCAGATTTTGGCGCAACGTGCTCCCTTTGCTTGCCATCCACACCTCTCGAGCGTCGTGTTTTTTTTTTTTATAAAGCGGTGGAAAAATTTAAATATTTTGAACTCACATTAAAACAGCTGATGGTCCGAATCTTTGACCATGGCATTGGTTGAGACGTTACAAAATTCCTTCAACTCAAAATTGGAGCTATCATTTGATGTCTGTTGTAAGTTACTGGGCTGTTTGGACAAATTTCGGTGCAAATTTTGACTTACTTCAAACAAATTCGGACCTAGTATGAAATTTGCCAGGAGAAATCTTGATGGAGAATTTTTGAGATCATCTCAAAAGTTCTTCCTCAGTTTCAACAATAGAAAAGGGGAAAATGAAATGTTTTATATATAATAATACCCGAACCCCCATAGGAGCGCCTACGTATCCCCTCATTAAAAACAACGGATATCAGGTCTGACGTAGTTCTCAATTACAAAATAGAATGAACACTCTCTATATGTAATCTTTTCACAGAATATGAATTGGATAGATTTTGGCCAACTTTCCATCCAATTGCTTCTGCAAGTTGATGGCTTTTCCGCCTGTCAGTAACTACTCGAGAGACTTGTCCGGACCTGCTAATTTGGTGAAAATTTAACCCTTTGCCTCATTTTGATTTGGAAAAATCCTCTTCAAAACCATTTCGCCCAGGTGAGAAATGACTGGGTTTTAACCTTCTGTTTAAAGCGCGGGCCATTCTAAAAATTGTGATAAAAGATACCTTGACAAAATGGGGTTAATTCATCTTCTATCTATTAATAGCCAATTCTCTACCCGACCTTGGTATCCGTGCATCCCAACTCAACTTTGCTTCTGGATGATCTTAGGGAGGTATCTTTACTTCGGTGGGGTCTATCACACTTCATGTCATACTAATAAGTAAGGTGTGGCCCCTGTGGAAAATTCCTGATTGTGTATGATAACCCCTGCATGCGAAAGGTAGCTTTTCCTATCCATGTTTGTGATTATCAATCATCTTGTTGCGCAATATCCATTTTGATGTTTTTGTTTTGCTGCCTCAACAACCCCTACATCTTGGCCTGTATGCTGGATAGTTTTTGATTGACGGTCTTGAACTTCTCCACATTTATCTCATTAGGTCACTGTTTTAGGTTGGTGCCGTTGTCGGTGATGATTGGACTCATGAATTCCAAACCTAAATCATGTTATTTTTTGACAAAGTCATCCACAACTTTCTTTCTTTGACACTCTGATTTATATGGGAGTTCCTCACCGACTTGGGTTAATAGTCAATTTGCGACAATAATGCATTTGTGTCCGTTGGATATATTGGCTCGATTCGCAATGACATCCATGCCCCGATGCTGCGAATGGCCAATGTTGATCCTCGTGGACAAATTGATTTTTCGTTGGGATGTACTCGAATCATATCTTCATGAGTGTGACATTGCCGACATTTCTGACATATAACGAATGCAATTCTTTCTCCATATTTAGCCAATAATATCCCTGATCTCAGAATCTTCTTTTCTTGGCTAATGTAAAAAACCGTTCATTGTGAACGGGCCACAGGTGCTTGCATGTAAGCTCTTCTCTTTCTTCGACCAGCCCTGCGAGCCCTCATTCTTCGACACATCTTAGCCATCCCCAAACCGGAGTTCTCCTATAGAGGATTTCCCCACTTAAAAAGAATTGGGTTTGCGTAACCTTCGAATTGTACGTACTTTTGTACACTTGTTGCATCTTCTGTATTCAACCACTCTTCAAATATCCTCTAATGTCATCGTACCGGGCTTTTCCCATCAGCTCTTTTCCTCAACATGGAAAACAAGAAGCTGGTTGTTCAAGCATGTGAATGTGATAGGATCGATGTAATGTGATCATGGTGTCGAATCATAATACAGAGTGTCTACGGCGTCTGCAAATTTATTTGGACCCTTTGTACCATGTCTAAATCTATGTTTTGACAAACCTTTTACATACCTATGCCCGCATTCCAAATATGGTAAACCCTTTCATGTTTTTGTTTGTCCCACTTACCTACCTTGAACTGATGGATCAATAGGTCTAATCCCCTATTATTAGCATTGTTTTCCTGGACATCAAGTCAAGCGCCGCCTTCGGATACTATATGTAGGGGTTCCGTATTTGGCCATATTATTAGACAAAGGAATCTGAGTTTGGCTGTAGATGTATAAGTTTGCCCCAGTTGGTGAATCAAAGCATCCCTGATGCCAAATTCCATTCAGTTTTTTTATCCTCCATCACAGAACATTCTCCATCCCTCATTTTCTTTAGAAATATCCCTCTCTCCCAAAGGCCCACCATCTTTCATCTGGGAAGTAGGTCTTCAACGCCTGGAAATCATCATCCATGGATTCTCTGCCATGTGGTCCTGCTAATGCATGTGCTTTAACTGCTGTTTGTGTGCATAACACATGTCAAATTCGCTTCAACATATCTGCATTTGAGCTATTTACCTGTGTACATGTGCTTTTGACAGATACCTTTAAAGTATCCATCTGTCAATCAGATAAATATAAGATGAGAGGTAATGTCGTAACTTTTGGGCAAACCTGTTAGAGTCAAAATAGGTACGCTCTAATATAGATTTCAGGATTCGCACGATTGTGGGGTGAACTTCTCTTGCTCAATAATATATTGCTTGCTCCTTCCTTCCTGTTTCATTGGGTTGTCCCAAATGCTAATGAAGCATTATCCAATCCGGAAATATACAAAAGTACTGGTCTCCCTAACTCTGGTTGAAACGAACAAATTGAGATTGGATAGATATTCTTATCTTGTTCAAACAAATGCCCTGTGACATCGCTTATCCATATCACCGCATCATCCTTTGTTTTAACATCTTGAAGATAGGGTTCACAAATGACATTAGCCTGAGCTATGAAACGACTAATTTAGTTATCGCCCTAAAAACTCTTACCTCCTTCCTTGCTCTTCGGCGTGGAAGGTCACGAATGGCTTTGATCTTCCATGGGTCCAATCATACCGCTACGCCTGATGATACCTAAAACTTTTCAAGCAGCACACTAAAGACCCATTTTTCCGGTTTCAGTTTCAATGTCGTTCGTAACTGGCAAGAATTTCGGTAAGGCCTCAGATGATTTGACTTTCATTTGATTTGATGATGACATCATCCACATAACTTGGAAACTTGCAATTATGGATCATGTCAAGACAAAGTAGTCTTGCCCCCATGTACTATCCCCACGTTTTTTAAATCCCCAAAAGGCATCACTTGTAAGTTTATACGCCACATCAACAGCGTGAGGAAGCTTTTTCTCATTCGCTTCGTCTTTGGCA